>BOPP01000069.1:2520443-2536037 GCA_017312745.1 Gryllus bimaculatus | reverse complement strand
GCCCCTCCTCCCCCCTCCCCCTCCGTGCCGCGCCTCACGCGCCGCGAGACCGCGCTCGGGAGGTCGTTCGTCTCTCGCGCAGTGGCGCCGTCGCTGCGTCGCTGGGCTACTGCAGGCTGCGCGAAGAGTGCCATTTCGTCATAGAAGGAATGATCCGCGGTTGGATTTGTGGAGAAGGATGGAAGAGTTGGGGATGGAATGGAGATATAGGTCATGCGCTGAATCATGAATCGTTGATAGCCTTTATCTGTGTTTAAGGGGTGCTCCAGTTGTTGGTTTAGCTTCCAATCGTGTTTTTCATTATAGCTGAGATGTGCTCTGAACATTAAAAGATGCAGAACAAGTAAGTTCTGGCAAGTGCGGGAAAAATAAGATTAACCCAAATTATGATTAAATCAATACTTGAACGTAATTTTCAACAAGTAGCAATTAATTGTTATGTCGAATAACGAATACTTCTGCAGCAGTGCAATTCAGCTATCACTCTCTTTTGGAACTACAATCAATAACCAGCAGGAACCCTGGAAACTCAGAAGAACATTGTTACATTATGTAAACACTTACATCTAAGTCTCTCCACAAATCTAATAACACGTTCTATTTTCTAGTTGAAAAATACAAATTAGAATTTACTTTTTGACAGTCTGCTAAAAGCACCAACGCGACTTCTTAGCCTTTCAAATCCGGTTTTCCAGTTTCACTTTGAATTCGATTCTGAGTTGTTTTTGTTTTGTTTTTCTCTTAGTTTCGTGGGGAAAAAACATTGTAAAGATAATTTCGCGCTGTCGGCGAGAAAAGTCTCCTGAAAAGGTCGAAGCTGTTGGCTGTGATCCCCTCGAGCGCGTCGGAGAGCACGGCGGCGAAAGGTTGCCCGTTGTGCGAAGCCGCTCTCTCTCGTCCTCTCTCGCCCTCTCTCGCCCTCTCTCGCCCTCTCTCGCCCTCTCTCGCCCTTTCTCGCCCTCTGTCTCTCTTTCTCTCTCTCGCGTTCTCTCTTTCTGTCTCTCTCTCTGTCTCTCTTTCTCTCTGTCTCTCTCTTTCTCTCTGTCTCTCTCTTTCTCTCTGTCTCTCTCTTTCTCTCTGTCTCTCTCTCTCCCTCTCTCTCTCCCTCTCTCTCTCCCTCTCTCTCTCCCTCTCTCTCTCCCT
This sequence comes from Gryllus bimaculatus, assembly GCA_017312745.1. Classification (NCBI taxonomy): domain Eukaryota; kingdom Metazoa; phylum Arthropoda; class Insecta; order Orthoptera; family Gryllidae; genus Gryllus; species Gryllus bimaculatus. Next base: position 2,534,894 of record BOPP01000069.1, on the reverse strand, counting down.
CTCCCTCCCGCCTCACCGCCCCTGCCCCCTGAATTCGCAGCGCGGTAGGAAGCGGCGGGAGGCACGCGGCGAAGCAAGAAGTCTTCCATCTTTGGTTTTCTCCTCCCCTCCCCCTAACACGCTGGGTTATGGGGGAAAGGGAAAACGCGAGGGTCGTTTATGAACGTGTAGTCCTCTGCGGCTGTCCGGAACGCGAATATTTTCGTGGCAAACTTGCAAGGTAAACGGATACGTGGAACAGGTATGGAATGCAATGTTTAATGAGCGATGATTCAAAAATGTATGTGTCAAGATAGTTGGTTACGTTAGCCAAGCTTAAAAAAATCCTCAATTTGTTACGATCAGTTTTAACCGCTTGGCGCATTTCCAAGTATACCCCGAGTCTCGGGTGTCTTCGCCCTCTGCGATTAACAAAAACATCCAAAAGTCTAGCCGGCACAAAGTTTCTAATGCGTTTTACTCCAAAATACACCTACAGCTTATTGTGATGCACAACGCTCACTTAACTACTACGTAAGTGATAAATAAATAAATATATTGTCTGGTATCAATACTTTTTATTCAGCTTATGATCGTTTCGATCGCATAGCGATCATTTTCAGTGCTAAAATTTGAAATACAAATATTATTAACAGGTAGTAGTTATTGTACGCAAAATGCGTAAGCGAACTGGGTCGTACATACCTTGCAGCTTCCGGGCCGAAAAGAAAGTTCTGCGAATTTTTGAGTGTGGGTCTTGTTTAAGAACACAGCCGGTCGGTAGCGGGTGGGGGCGGGATAAGGGGTGGGGTGCGGGTGCTATGCGGTCGAAACGATCATAAGCTGAGTAAAAAGTATTGATACCAGACAATATCTTTATTTATTTATCATAATAAAAAGGTATCTACCTCACCAGCGATCTAATTAATACTACGTAAGTATTTATACTTAATTAAATACCAGCATTTCATGCGTGTTACGTTTATCCTTACGCTTTAGCTGTTTGTGTTCGATACGAGCCGTCTGTTTGTGGCTATTGTTAAAGTTTCGGTGGCGACCTTCTTCACGAGTTTAGTAGTTGTAGCAATATAACTCTCAAGAAGACAGCGAGACGAGTATAACTGTGCGAAACAGCAGCCCCAACAGACCGGCGCTTGTAGTGTTGTCTCGATACGAAGTTCATAAATGCTTCACGAGATAAAATGTTGATTACAAGTGAAACGATGATTCAATTAGATTTGAAACTAAATCTCTATGCCTGGTTGAATAATAGATAACAATCGACTCTTCATTCGCGAAATAAATACGACGTTTTTAATAAAAGAACACGAAAGAAGGTCGCAAAATGGAGTGAATGGAGGAAGCGACACGAATCCTTTTAAATGCCGGGCCTTTTAAATCCTTTAAAGTGTCAACGAACGAGGCAGCCGGCTCCATTGCGCGCTGCAGGTGCAGATTCTGGCGTCGGCTGTGCGTGATCAGCAAGCCAAGGCTGCAGGACGTACGCGAAGATTGGGATAACCGATTACAATACACCTTTGTCTTCGGTTGTGTGTGTGTGCGTTTACACGACGCACTGAAAATGACAATAACGATTATCTCGGAATACAATTGAGAATGTTTGTGATAAAACTTATGTGTTCTCGGGCGGAACGTGTAATAATGGTCTATTGTATTAGGGATTGCTTACGACCGGTCAAGGTCTTGTACATGAGGCTTATTTTGAAGTACTCGTTATTGTTTTTAAACTCGGCAAGGATCTGTTTCCTGAGATTATAGTCTGGTTATAGAGGAGGAGAAATGTTAATAGTACTCACGAAAGTTTGAACGTCTCGGACGCAATGAGGCAGATGCAAGCTCTTGCACAACGTATTTGCTTTTAACTCGACTTTTTTATCCGGGATATATAATCACCTTTCACCGCGAATTGCGAGGCGCCGTTCCATCCATCTTTAATGGAAAGCCGATGATAATTTCTGAAGCGAGGGAGCGCGGCGTGGCCGTTGTAGCCGCAGCATCCTCCCCTCATCGAGTGTTCTCTATGCGGGTTCCCCCGTGTCGTCGCTGTTCCTCAGGCGCTTCCCATCTAGACAGCCCCGCGTCGAACACGTCGGCGCTCCCCGCCCGTCCCCGCTCCCCGCCCGCCCCGCTCGCCGGCGTCTCCCCGCGCCCTCCGCGCATGCGCGCGGGCAGGCGCGGGGCGCCGGCGGCGGGCGGGCGGGAGGCAACGCTGTTTACACAAGAGGGAATTTGCATAGCAGCTCTCAATAGCGGCACGCGTCAGGATATGCAAATGGCAGATGACTTTCCGACTGCGGCGTTGCGCAGCGCGGCGCCGCGCTGGGCCCCGCCCTGCTGCGGTGACGGGGGGGAGGGGCAGGGCTCGGGCGGAGGGCGTGCTTGTTCTCAATACAGCCGGCGGCGCGGGCTCATCCAAGATAAACTGAAATTAAACTTGGGTAAACAGCGTTTACAGCGACCTCGTTATCGGCGGGCGAGGAGGCCAGCGGTGGCGGCGGCAGCGACTGTGGCGTCGATAACGCCGGAAGCGGGGTGGGCGGCGGCGGCGGCGGCAGCCGCTGGTTCCTTTTTCGTCTCTTTCCTTCCCGCCCGCCCCGCCGAAACTGCCGACGCGGCGCAGCCGGCCGATTTCCTCGCCAAACGCTGTGCGGTACCCCCCCCCCTCCCCCCTCACGTGCTGTTGCTCGAGCTGTAACTCACTCGCTCGGGGCTCGCCAAGTTCCGTGTTCGAGGCCGGCGCGGGGTGCGACTTTTTTTAACGACACTTGCGAAACCAGAAAGTCCCTTTCGCGCACTTTCGCTGGATTTCGTGGATTCCCGGCTGCTTACGAAATAAGCTTCGATCTTTCTCGATCGTGTTTTCCTCTTAAATCGCCGTCTTTCGACTCGCGACTGTGCGATGAATAGGGGGACGTTTGTAAAGCGTAGCAGGAATCCAAAATGGATATTCGAAGACCTTGGTAATAGTAGCGTCGATTCCGCAGTGCTTCGGTCCTATAAATCACAGTTCATTACTTGCTATTTAGTAGTCAAGAAACGTGTCTTTACGACTTCATCAGTAACATTTTTTATAGGGTATCGTCTCGGAAAATTATGGGCAACATCATCAATGATATTTTTAAGTTTCCCTGTTCACGGGTCACCATATCACATCTGCAGTGAGGCACACCCTAGCCATCAAAGCGGAACATTACTATCTCTGGAGCAGGGCGAAAAAGCTGCCTCTGCCGTGGAAACAGGCTGGTGTAGGTGGGTTCATGAAAGACGTCGACTGCTCCTCGTCGTCCTCGGAACTCGTGCACTTCGCTGAAGTGAAGATAAGGGAAATGCCTCTTGGCAACTCCGTGGACGCGTGCAAATCCAAAGCAGCACCGCTGTCTCCTGCAGTGCGACAATGGGTGAAGGTTTTAGAGATCGAGTGTAGTGCAACTTCATTGTTTCGCATTGTCGGTCGTAGAAGCAGATGGTGATCTTGGTATTGCAACACTAATGCCCAAGTATTGTCTAGTTTTCATTTATTAAAGTTATCGCGAATAGTGGGGAAAAGTAGGCTTGTATTGATATGCTAAAAATCTGTTAGAAAACCAGAAACATTAATTAAAATCTTTCATTAAAAAAAAACAACCTTTAATTCCCCGATGAAAGAAACGACATTTTTTTAATTGACTTCCCGCTCCCATTTGTTAGCTCATGCGCTGAATAGAATGAATACCGACAGAAGGATATTTTGTGCGACGCGTGTGGGGCTTTCATTTTTTACGAGATGTGTTGAGAGAAAAAAAAATCTCGTTAAAGCTCCAGCGACGAGCCATCAAGGCCATCGCGGGCGGAGACGGATGGCGGGGGTGTGGGGCGGCGGCGGCGGCGGCGGCGGCTGCCGGGGCGTCTCAAATACCTCGCCGGAGCGCTCGTGACGGGCTCCGTAAATTTCCAGCTCCAGCGGTGGGGTGGGGGTGGGGGAGAGCAGGTGCGCAGCTGGCGGTGCAGAGCGCTCCTGCCGCGGGGTGGGGTGGAGTGAGGAGGGGTGTGGTCGGAGGAAGGGGGGACAGACAAGGGGCGACGTGGGGCCTCGTGGGGCGCGCCCCGGCCGCGGCCCCTGCGGAAACCAGGTCGCCCGGCGCCGCGGCGCGCGCTGTTGTTTCGTGCCCCACCGGTGGAGCGTTGAGGGCGATGCCCCCCGGGACCGCGCCATTGTTGTTCCTACTGCTCGTCACTCCATTTCGGCAATTGCTGGTTGGGTTTTTGCAATGCGCGGGGAGTTTCCTTCGCGAGTGCGACGTGGGCATCGTTATACGTCACCACAGCACCATCAATTCACAATTGTGTTTGTGTACCTTTAATTACTAGTAAACGTCATTTAGGGTGATTCTCGTGACAACGTTTACAAGAAGATGAATGATCGAAATTCGCGTTTGGAAGGAGCTCTATTGTACCTGAATTACTAAATATATTTTTCTTATTACGTGACACAGAATTTCTAACAGATTCGTAGCTCTCCAAACATAACAGAAGGAACAAATTGCAGCAAACTCCTAGCGAACTAGAGTAAGTTCTTCAAAGGAACACCACGACTGCGGTAGTCAAACTGGATGAAATCTGTACCGAAAAATGAAGCGTGCGTCATTTTTTCGTACAAATTACATTCATGATGATCCGTCAATTCTCTATACCGACGAATAATTACCGTGTAAAACGGGCTTTAGCTACCATTGAGAATAACTTCCATTGAGAAGCACAAAGCAAATTTCATTCCGAATCGCACTCTCCTCAAAAACGTATCGCAAATTGTTTTGTAACTTCACTCATCTGGCATATTGAATATTTATGAAAGTATGGGCGCATAGTTACGAGTTGTTTTCTTTGAATCCGTTCCCAACATAATCTGTTTAAACTAATCTCTGGGGACCTGCTCTTCCTGAGCAACGTGGTCGTATGGCGATGGTTATTTTTCCTCACAAACTACATACTATCCGCTATCTTCTCTTTTCTCAGGAAGTTTCCCTTCACGCGAGCAGAGATAATTTGGTTCACATCTGTCGAGAGCGATTCCGAGTTAAGCGCTCGTTTCCATAATAATTGTTGGGTAGCTCTTGGGAGAAAAGAATACGTTTTCTGATGTTGTTATTCCGCGCACGCGATCTAATTAATAGAATTTATTTATAAAAGGAGAATAAAGCTGAGATTGCGGTTTCCTTTGTGGTCCGTTGGCCCGGCAATCAAATTTGAGCCCTCATAGAGAAAGAGGAATTATAATTAATGAAAGGGTTGAAAATTTCGTTTGTAGACCAAAAATAAAAACCTTGCCTTTTGCTGTGGTCTCACTGTTCAATATAAAGTGGTTCCTAGGTCACAATTTCTGAATTACTTGACTTAGAACTCGCTGGAGTCATGTCACTGCTCTCACTCCTGTCACTGTTAATATTCATAAGTTGGGTTAATAATAATATTTGCGTAATACCATGTGCTGAAATCCATAACATCGAACTATACTTGTATTGAACTGAACCTTTTAAAAACTGGTATATATTGAATTTCCGAATACCTCTATCAGCAACAGCCAATATCAGCTGTCGAAAGTTTTGGAGTTAGGAGCGCGGAATAGCAAATTATAACACAAACTCTGCATGCAATATTGTCGATGTAAATAATACAATGTAACATAAAACTGTATGCAGTTGCACAGAGTAATTGTAGAAGAAAGTACCAGTTTTGTATTCGTCTATCGGCTAATTACCTCTGGAAATTACAATACGCACTCCTATGAATTTTTAACATGGAGATATTTCACGGCAGTTATCCGTTTCACAATGTTCACTATGTAGCTTGCTCAGGAGTTAATGGAATAAAATCTATTATTATTATTATTATTATTATTATTATTATTATTATTATTTGCGAATCGGCCATTTTTGACCATGTTACACGTTCTGTTCCAAACCCCAGTCATTTTCTATCCTGTAGAGATAAACGTGTGTCATTATGGGGATCATCTTTTTGTCTGTACTCGTATCACTTGGTTCGACAAGGCTGTTAAACCTTGAATTATGAATTATGCGGTGATTGATTACAGAAAGAGAAAAATCGATAAATTAATACGAGGTATTTTGGAAAGTCAAAGTTTAATGTAATACTTAATATTGGATTCAAACAATTTAATGAGCTTACATCTAAATGTATTTATTGAAGATCAAAAAATAAAATAGTATATATCCAAACACAATATTTTTATTCTAGTTTAAAGATAATTTCTAAAGTGAAAACTGTCTCAATATGGAGTATTCAATTGCTTCAAAACGTGCAAAATATTCCGTGACGCCTGAAATGTCCCTGTTTAAAAAAACGACGCTATTATTCCAATAAAATCTGCACCAAAATTAAATTGTTCTTTATCATTCGGGATATGCCAAATTATTTCGTCGACCTCTGCGCAAATTGTGTGTTCTGTGACGAGTTGGCGCAATGCAATCCGAGCCGTTCTCCTCCCTACCGCTGTCATACTCCGATATATAGTGGAAATTTTCAATCGAGCGTTATTAAAATGACAGCTCTCTCAGCACGTCAAATAACACGGCACGCTATCGACGCCATTATCCCCGCTCTCGCTCTCTCTCTCTCTCTCTCTCTCTCTCTCTCTCTTTCTCCTCTCTTTCTCCTCTCTTTCTCCTCTCTCTCTCCTCTCTCTCCTCTCTCTCTCCTCTCTCTCTCTCTCTCTCTCTCTCTCTCTAATAGATATTTTTCCGGGGTTTCTCCGATCAATGCCGGAGCGGTGCCCTAACAAACGAGCCACGAACCCGAGCGCGATCTCACCTTCCTCTTCCCTGTCCTACCCTCACCCCCCCCTCCACACACACACTCTAACATTCACTACACTACCACACATACCGGGGGACCAGTCGAGAGTTTTCTGTTAGAGCTTGTCCTGGCTGGGGCAGTGCCCGGTGATTGGAGATACTTGGTTGGGGAAAATCCCCGCAAGCCGACGGGTAGTTCTCGCTATCCAGGGGGGGGGGGAGATCATTGCGACCTCTCACCATAAAAACACCGGGACTTCCCTTCCTACACTTCCGGGACTAATGACCTCGGTGGTGGACGCACCCGGAATCAGGAATCAATCTTCAGCTGAGAATTGAATGCATCTTCGTGCGGCAGCCGCTGGTAGTCAAATGAACACCTGATTGCCCCGCAGATCCGGACGCATTCATACTTTGCTTCAACTCTTTGTCAAATGGAAGTAAAACCCGTGGAGAACATTTGGGGACAGTTAACTGCGTGACGTCATGACTTTGTCAATGCCGAAGATTAAATATTTTCTTGTAATTTCCTTTATTAGTATTAGTATTTATGTAAGTTTATTGTCGTAATTTTGTTGTCGTAATTTTGTTGTCGTATTATGTGTAAGTTTATTGTCGTGAATGTGTAACGAGTGATGAATCATAGAACCGTGTACTACTTCACCCAATTTACAAACAAAATGTCATGTCGGTAATAATTACAAGTAAGATAAAGGAAAGTTATTTGCAATTCATTCCATTTCACTGTCCATCGCTTCTGAAATTATCACATTCCATAGTTAGTTTCCGTATCAGCTAAAATATCCATGTTAGTTTTCGATAGATTGTTTCGATTGATTCCGGGCACGTCAATTTCTAAGGTCATTAGTCCCGTAAGTATTGTGCATGATTTTGCGTGGGAGGTGGCGGTGATCTTCTCTAGCTGGACGTAGCGATCCGGCGCTGTCCTACCGTCGGCTAGCGGGGTATTTCCCAACCAGGTATCTCACAGACCTTGGACCCAGCCTGGTCTAGCTTTACGTTCGCGACCGGACTCCAGGCATGTGTGGTAGTGTAATGCATGTAAGTTAAACTGTAAAGTATGAGGACAGGACAAGGAAGAGGATGGAAAGATCGCGCGCAGTCAGTGGCTCTTGTCCTAAGGTATTTTTCTGGCATTCGCCTGGTGGTGATCAGAGAAACCGCGGAAAACTACCGATCAGAACAGCCGTTCGCTAGAATTTTCCAGCAGACAGCAACAGAACTCGACCTAATTATCTAGCTAGTGCCACTGTCGGGACCTTCTGCCACTGTAAGGATTCGAACCCTAGGACCTCCCGGTCAGCGTTAATGTCCCAGGTCCTGCTATGTGGAGAAAAATAAATCTCCATTTTCCAAACAATATATCTTTAATTCTTTGCCATGAGTATCTGCAGTTTCCCTCTGCAAAGACCTAAGACCCTTTCCCCCTTCTCTGCCACCGTTTGACACGTTGCATTCGTTCGTCACTGTCACCGCCACCGTCACCGTCATTGTAGCCATCATCGTCCATTGACTCCCGCACCGCTGTTGGCACCGCTGCCCGCACCCTCCCCCTCCCCGCGCCTGTTGTGTGTCGCCCGTAAAAGCGTTTCGTGGTTGTGGTGCGAGGCGACCCCGCCCGCGGTTCCTGCCTCTCCGTAGGCATCAGGGACTGGATGAAGGGGGGGGGGAGCAGGGAGGGCATCGATTCGGTGGGTCGCTGCGCCGCTGGATGCCCGTCGCGCAACCCACTTGCTGAGCCTGGGATGGCAACAAAACCTCGATATTTTTAAAACATCGATGTTATCCACGAGAAACTTCGATATGTTAACATCGATGTTATGCTTTCGATGTGTCTTTTTTTTTAAATTTTTTTTTAGGTCGATATATTTTTCCAAAAACATCGATGTTTTTAAAAAGTGTATCTTTTTATATGACTTAGTACGTGGTAATATCGTTAAACTGCATTTTGAACTGTATGGAACAGAGATATTTACATATTATGTACATTAGACATAGGATGTTTGATTTCGATTATTAATGAATAAATGGCATAATAGAAACACTCGATGTTCTCTATTCTTTATTTACTTCTTTGCATTCGATAACTGTTATTAAAATATTGCTTATACGTGACCAGGCAACAAAATATACCGTTATTTTAGTTCAGGACTCCAATTAAAAATGGTAACAAGATGGGAAATACCATCGATGTTGGTCGATATTTTCATCGATATCGCAAGCCTTTTGGTAATGTATCGAAATATCGATATTTTGATCGAATTTTCCATCAGTACCTGAACCACCCTATCTGCACCGAAGTATTCTGACCGTCAGGGGTTCTTAGCTTCATGTAGTGTTGCCAGAAATGTACGAGCAAATATCTCAAATTCAATAAATGAATGAAAACTTTTTTATCTTAAGCTTGTCAGTCTTATTTTTTAATGTTTTATAATGAGCACACTAAGAACGAAAAATGAATTGCCCGGTGCTGGACTCGAGTCGTGGCCTTTTCTCACTCACTATACAACGTTCGAAATATTGGTCCCAATACAATGACACATTTTGGGCTATAACAATATAGTTTTGTTGTACTTATTGCCAATTGAAAATCACCTAATTGTGTGTTCTAGTAAATGTTTGGAAATGTGTGCCAGGCTGATTGCTTGCGTCAGTACTTTGTATTTAAGCGAATTTCCACTCGTATCGCGCATGCCCAGAAGCCGAAATTCAGCGAGTCGTATTTGCTCTGGATCTCCTGTGACGTAGTTGGCAGCAGAAGCGCGAAGCAACACAGCCTCTCTCTTCAGTTAGGCGAATGTCTCGTGGCGAATGGAGGGTGCAAATACTAAAAATACGCTCGTTGCGTTTATTCACTGGGAGAGCAAATAATTCCCTGGCTTCTCTTACGCGGTCCCCACTTCCATTCGGAGCGGTTGCCAAGTAAGTTGAAAAGTTTCTTATGGTGATTCGGAGTAGGAAAATGTAATTGTTTTTTCAAGAACGTTTATCGGAACATGCATATTGAACCCAGAAACCTCGATTCATAGCGAACCTTCTGGAACTGCATGTTCTCTGTGAGCCGGCGGGTAGAAAGGGGTTAGATTCTGTTGAGGGGTAAGATCTTTTAAAGCGATAAATTGTAACACTTTTTAAAATTATAGGAAACTGTGAATTATTGATGTAATATTATTACTTTTTCATTTATGTGAACTTTCCTCCTTTTTTGGAGAGGGTGCGGCTTTCAGAGATGAGAAATGATACTCTTCATTAAATCTAAGTCCGAGGGACGGTTTAGACAGTACGTAGGGGCGAGGTAGTAATTTACGTTCGAACCCCCCCCCCAACCTTTCGTAAAATGTTTTTGAAATAAAATAAATTAAAAACTTCTTGCTTGAAAGAAAAAAATCGTAATTGTCATACTTCTTTGCATGTGACAAATATATGATACATTGTTTCGAAATAATTGGGCCAAATTACTAACAGAAATTTGTTTTTGGAAGAGGATGACCTACATAGCCCCCCTCTCTTGTCTCCACCAATGCATTGTGCCTAATTTAAAGGGAAACCTTTGCAGCTTGGCTTCATTTAGGATTTTTAAAAATATTTCCCCTTCTCCACTCACCTATTTGCTAGCCATTCACCCTTCACCAGAATTTTCCCCAAAAGGTGGATGTGATATGTGATGACTCCATACATCGTCTGCAGTGATGGCCAGTGTATGGGCCTTCCACCATCGGAGCCCGGATTCGATCTCCGGCCAATCCGTATGGAATTTGTGGTGGCAATGCGAGCTCTCGTCAGGTTTTCTCAACGTCATCTCGTTTCCTCTCCCTTTCAATCCATCATTGATCCATCGTTATTCGCCTAATTTTCTTCGCTGACATGTACAGTCATCAGTAATGAGGTTCAACTACCTAAGCTGTTGAAGTGCCCCTGAACCTCTCCCCTTCTTCCCCTTCCTCGTTCCCAAAAAAGGAGGATGCCCCACCTACGCTTCTGACCTTTTTTTTTTTATTCTACCCGAAGAGTTTATAAAGCATTCTACAAGTTTGAAATGGAAAGGGTTACAAACAGAACGACAACAAAGTACCAGCTACAAAATATTTTACGCGCTAACGGTATGTTCAAACATTCTACACAGACCCCTAACGCCTCCTTAATCCTCAAGCATAATGTGAGAACATTAGAATTCTCTCGTGAATCATCATGCATGTCTTTTCTGACATACGGGCTTGGAACCATACGAGTATGAATATTGACAAAGAAAGTCGTTTAGATTCTTCAATCCTTGGTGTAACGCGTGACATACGTGATATGCAGACTCCCGATCCCCGCCCCTGTACGGGGGAGAGAAGTACAATTCTGGTATTACAAACCTAACAGAAGACTTTAATTCGAAGGGATCCCGCAAGGCGTCAGTCGAATTCCAATAAACAGCCTGCTACAACATACGTACATACGTGAGTTATTCTTATTACGACAACCAAGAAACAAGTTATGACCTACCACGAAGGTAACTCTCAGTCATTATCAGTTAAACAAGTATTTTCTTGCTAATTAAAATTCCCCGTGAAGAGGTAAATGTAATAGTGACTTGAAACGGCTTTAAGTAGGTGAAAAGAACGAGGGGAATATCGAAAGCATTCCCGATAAGGAAATAGGTCGCCTTTAAAAGAGGACTTACAACTTCATAGAAAAGAGGTTCCAGATTAGGGAGTGTTCTTATCCAAGACGTTATTTCATTTTTAAGTACTGCGAAGCTTAAAAGTTCGGTAAAAAAGCGTAGTGGAAAAAGAGAGCTTCAGTTTGAATACACACTACAACATTGTGCTTTTGAACCAAATTGTAAGGAATTTCCTTGTTCGACGTCACTCTGTAAATTATGTTTGAATGCAATTTAAAATATGGAACACTTATGTAGTAATAAGTCTAGCGATATGAAGAAAGATGAGTCACTAAGAGCACAGACTTCGTCACGTGTAAGACCTTCGAAAAATACAAATGAATCCGTAATTCATGATCGCGTTTGGGGGGGAAATTCCAAATACGAACAAGATGTTTAGTCTCGTTTATTTTAAAAAATGTATTTATTTCATTTATGATATACTTTCAATTCCTTATATTTTTTTATTATTCCTACATTGTCTTCATTTGCTCTCACTTATCAATCACATTTTTTCACAGAAGTATTGATATTCTGTAATTGCTTTAAAGAATTAATTTTAATTTCTTTTTTTTTAATTAGAAATGGAGGCTTTGGAAAACATTTACACCATGTTTTATCAAGTACTCTTTATTAATATGTCCCGTTGTAACGTTTATATTAACAACGTAGTAGATTAACAATGTAGTAGTAACAATGACTCATTACTTGCTTACTGACTTTTGTCCCGCATTACTATTGTTTCATAACAAATTAGTGGGAGGTATGCAATGTATGTAGATGTGCTAATTGTCAAGTCAAAATTGAATAAATTCGCTTTGAATTAAAAATTGTCCAGACTTGCCAAAGAATGAATGAACATTTAAAGAACAGTGAAACTGTGCTCCTGAAATAATATCTCCTTTAATTATGTTGCCAACTAATGTAATTCACTTCATACATGCACGTACCACCACAACTTAAAAAGTTAATTTTTGAAAATTAATAACAATTAGGGAGCATTGATAAAGTTATGTACCACTATTAGATTATTTAGGTTACACTTGTGGATTTTACCTCCCTTAACCTACTGGTCCCGGCGGCCAATCCACTCGGGGGAAAACCTCTAATAACCCATTCTGCCATAAAAAAGAACAATTTCGTGTTTTTGCTCTTAGAACACGGATTGATTTAAAAGCGACGCAATAATTTTCCCAGTGTTCTCTTAATCGCATTATGCAATGAACAGTTCGATTATTACGTTGTAGTGATATGAGTATGGTAGTATTAGCAAAGGCAATAAAAAAAGGGGGGGGAAGACGCAGAGAACATGAGTTACGTTTTCCACATTTTGTGTCTCGAATTACAGGGAATAAAATACTTTTGCTGAGTAATGCCATTATTTCCCCATTAAAAGCAAAGCCTTCGTTTCCGTTGTGTCGTAGTCGTTGCGTCCTGCCAAGAAGGGCGCACGTGACTCTGTCTTCCCTCAGGCCTCGCTCGCGGAATCCGCCCCCCCCCCTCGCAAAGCCTGAAATTCCGAGAAGCGATACGCCAGCGATTCTGACAGGAGCAGTGGGGAACAGACGAACCCACCTCCCTTTTCAGAGTATTGGCTGCGTCTACCTTTTGGCGGCGGCGATGGTGTAATGGTATAGCATCGAACTGCTATACCCAAGTTGGCGGGTCCAAACCCAATCGAAGTCGTGGATTTTTAAGGACGAGAAAATCTTTCGTACGCCTTCCTTCGGAGGGGAAGTAAAGCCGGCTGTTTTACTTGCATTTCCAAGTGTTCCCTTAATCGCATTATGCAATGAACAGTTCGATAATTACGTTGTAGTGAGAAGAGTATGGTAGTATCAGCAGAGGCATCCTTAAGTCTAAATGACGCCTCTGAGCAAAATTCAAATCGCCTTTTTTCGTCGCCCGAGAAATACCTCGTTTCTCCGCTAGTTGGTGAAAGGAGCGTAGCGAAATTTGCGAGGTCGGACAGCAGGGCGGGCCTGATGGCCCGAGTCTCGCCACGTAAAATAAGGTATCAATTCAATTCAATACTGCAGTATTGCTCTCTTGAGTTGCCTTCCATTTCATTTATCCTGACGTATCTTCGCATCGCCTTCATATCGTCTTGCTTCCATCTCTCGTGTTTCATCACTTTGTCTCCTTTTTTCTTCGATCATAATCCTTCTTCCTGAATTTTTCTTATTATTTGTGTTGTTATATTTCTTCTTTTGTGGTATTTCCTTCTTCTTTTTCTGTGTTTGTTACTCTCCTTTCACTCCCTCTGCTCACTACGAAAATTTATTTTTACGTCACTTCCTTTTCTCTCTCTGCGTTGCCTTTCTTCACATACCAGTCAAACGTCTTCCTACACATTTTGCGAGACTCCCAAGAAGTCCCCATTCCCGCGCCACGCTGTCTGCTTTGTAGCGGAGTTCCCTCCCGCCTCGAGAAACCAGTATGACCGCACCATCTGCTCTCCTCGCAGCGAAATTCTTTTCTGTGATGTATCGAGGTATTTGAGGGCACGCGAGCTTATCGAATTCTTTGCGAAGGAATCCATGCTTTTAAATGGCGTTGGGGCAGAACCGGTTTTGGGAGGTTGGAGTTGGCTGAAAAGATTGTATTGTGTTTTATTTATTGGGTCTCACAAAAGTCTTTGAACACTTGCACTACAACAGATTAAAAATTAAAGGTGTACCTTTATTACTTACCGAGAGTTTGTGTAAGCTGTTTGATTTTGTACTAGTTTTAAGAAGAACCGAGGAAGTTTTTGATACGAACACGGAAATATTAACTTTGTAATTCGCACAAAGTGTTTGTGTTTTAGTGCAAAATGTTCCTCTGGCTGACGTATCGTGTTGAATGCTTGGCCGTGTTGTTAGATGTTTGGAAGCGATGCCCCGGTTTCGCTTGGGTCTCTCCCGTGTGTCACTCGAGCGCGCGCGCTCTTCGTGTGCGGGCAGTGGCGGCTGACCCGAAGCGGACACGCCCTGCGGGAGAGCCCAGCCCAGC
>BOPP01000069.1:2485281-2515640 GCA_017312745.1 Gryllus bimaculatus | reverse complement strand
GCGCTCGTGGCAGATGAGGCAGGCGATGTGCGAAGGGCACGTGGTAGATACGAGGAAGCAAATCGCGGTTTTATTAATCCCATAGACGTGCGCAGCCTAAGACAAGGGAGGGGGGCATTAAGCTATTAAGCTTTTATACTTAGAGGTGACATATGTTACTATTAAATTAAACACTAATCGGAGAATGGGAATAAAATTTAATGTTTATGATGTACGAGTAATAATGACTACAAAAAATACAAAAAAATGATTTTATGTTGAACCATTTTCATGTTTACCCATGGGCTGTGAGAACCTCTTCTCCCAAATGCTGTGTATCAATTCCCTAAATTTTCAGATTACAAAAGGGGAAAATCAGGAATTGATATTTTTTTAGGAAAAATAATGTAATATTTCCCAAGGATTGTGGACCCCTTTTGAAATCTTTAGGGAGCCATTACACTCCCTGCCCCATGTTCCTCCCCCCCCCCCTGTTTGCGCCCGCCTTCGGCGATTCTGTCTTCCACTGGCAACAGGCGTTTCATTCGAATTCTTTTACCATCCTGTTCTCGGTCTCTGTATCTTGGGCGAAGAGCCTCTTTGATTTCTTTACCGTGTGATGAGTCAAACCAGCGGGTCTCTGCAAAACTTGCTATAATTCGTTCATATTGTTTTTATTCGTACAGCGTGAGGTCATTTCCTACAGTCGGCAAACACACGAAGTTCAAAACATACTTCCGTTTCAATTACAGTGACTTCGTACGTTCGATGAGTAGGTCGCGGTTATCCAATCGAGAGCTACATTGCCAAATATTAAGTCGTAAAGAAGCTCCTGATTGGACAGCCGTTTTCAGGTTATCGAACGTAAGCAGCCACTATAATTAAACTCGGACTATAAGTATGTATCAAGCGAGGATTCTCAATCAATGTATCGTCCGTTTTTGAATTAATCCCTAACATCTATATTGTAGTGGATGCCTTTGTTAAAACTGTTTGGTCAATCTGATTGCTTCACACCATTCTCACTTTAGATCAGCCACATTCTTGAATATTTAACATTGCCTTGTAGTCACCTTTTACGAGGTTGGTATTGATTGAAATTGGTTGTGTAGAAACTAGGGAAAAAGAAAACAGTAGTCTTCACGCTTATCTTGGCGACCGGGTGCGAACATGGCCAGTGAGGACGGAAATAGATTCACCGTAAGGAAAAAGAGAAAGGAGGAAACCGCCATTAAGCCTGGATGATAGAGTGGAGGAAAACGGAAGTAACCTAGGTTTAAAGGTGTTGGTATCAGTGATGAAACTATGGGGGGCCTAGGTCGATGGTAGCTGATGAAATTGGAGGAAGCTCCGCAATGTGAAAGGAAAAGTAATAAAATTTAAAAGGAGAATGAATGTAAATGAATTTTACTTCAAGCTAAGCTTTTGTTTTCTTGTCGATTATGTGGCATTTTGTGACTGCTATCTGAGCGCAAAGAATAAATATAGAACTTACATTGTCTAATTTATTTGAGTAAAAATATGCAAGTAAAAAAACCATCATTTTAACAGTGTAAAAGTAATTAAAAATAATCTGCAAATGTAATGTTATGTTCGGCATTTTGTGAATCTCATGTTCGTCGTAAGAGAGTCAGGTTTGAGTGTCTCTCACAATATTTTTTCAGGCCAAGTATTCATGTGTATGCATTTTTGTCAAATTATCTTCATGTTACTGATGATTTTCAGAAAACTTTAATTTTTTCTTTCATTTCCTTTTGTATTTCATTATATCCGTTCACAAATAAAATGTGTTGTTCTTGTCTTATCCTTTCATGATTATAAAAACCCACGTTCTTTGAAAGTTATCGATCCTTACCTACTACACAAATCATAATTAATGACATTATATTCAAATTTTAAATTCAAAGTCCCCCTTCACCTCATTCTTTGGGATTTTATAAATGTTTACTTTGCGCAATTCAATTCTGTACTTAAATCATAGTTGTTTTACTTCTATTTCCAGCATTGTGGGCATTCCGTTTGTGTTAACCAATGTATTTGACGTGTCGATGGCGTTTTGTTGGTATTGCTCCGAAGCATAGTGCCGAGTGCAGCGGGGCAAATCCCATTGCCAGTGCCTGTAGCCCGCGTCGCGTGGCGAAGGGGCGGCGGCAGGGGCTGGGGCGCAAGCTGTTTACCGAGCTGCCTCCGGCGCGTGAAGGTCGGCGCCCCCGCTGGCGGCTTCAACGACAGCTCGGGCTGCTGAGCCAGCGCGGCGGCGGCGGCGGCGGCGGCGGCGGCGGCGGCGGCGGCGCGGCGGCGGCGTGCGGCGGCGGCGGGCGGCTGGCGTGGGCGTGCGGGCGGTGGCGGTCGGCTGGTGCGGGGCGGCGGACGGCGGGGGGTGGGCGGCGGCGGGCGGCGGCGGCGGCGGGCGGCGGCGGCGGCGGCGGGCGCGGGGTGGCAAGGCTCTGGCGGGGGCGCGGGTGGGGAGGTGCTGTCTCTTCGGGCACGAAAGGGCGCTCGGTTTGGCTGTGTGGTAGCCCGTTCGCCTTCTCTAGCCAGAGCGGTTACTCTGGCGCGGTGTGTGTCTGTGGGGCCCACCCCTGCCCTCGCCCTTACGCCTGCCGCCGCCCTATCCTGGTGTGGAGCCGTTCCCTCGCTACGGCCTCGCCCCGCCCAGCCTGTCCGCCCCGCTCCGCTCCACCCACCCCGCCTCGCATGGCCTGCCCTTCCGCGTCCCGCACGTCCACCCCACCCTACCCAACCATCCCGCCTCGCCCGCGCCGCGGCGGGCCCCCGCCTCGCACCGCCCCGTCACGTTCCGCCCGCTCAGCCCTGCCCAGTACCTCCTCTCCTCGGCTCCCGGCACCCGCCGGTCATCCATCCAACCCCTGTCCCGCGCGCTCCGGGGGCTGCAGTGGCGCCCCGGCATCTCATGCCCTCTACGTCGCGCGGGCTTTGCTTATGAGTGCAAACGCGCCTTGGCTTCTGACTAGCCGCGGGATCCGGCGGCAAAGAAAGACGGGCCGTGCAAGGGGCCCGCACTCGGTCGTTTGCGCTATATGGCGGAGACTCGCCAGTACGTCGACGCTAGAAAAACTGCTAGTTATGCTGTTTAGAAAAAAACATGAATGGGAGAATATGCTTTCTAGCCGCAGCCTAATGCGACTTGCATATTGCATATTCCAATGGTAAATGAATTGTGTTTGGTCTTTCAAGAAAGAAACAAAAATATGTCTACTTTTAGCGTGAATTGAAGGCGAATTTGGAAGTAACTTTCGTTAGCGACACTTTAAAGTGGAATTATAGGGCAAAATTAACTTCATTAAGTGAATTTCTAAACCTTCTTTTTTTTTTACTTGTCTCACTACTGGAAATGGTATGAAATGACTTCAATCTCTTATGGAGCCCGGGGTTTGAACAATGTCAGGTAAAAAGTTAGCATACCCACTTAATCACAAAATTGGAAAAAACTGGTTAATCCAGAATTTTGTTCTAATTAAACTAATTTATACCCAAATTTAAAAATGTTCTACTACTAAATGCACGAACATCAAAATATTCAACTAAAAAGTGGGGTACGCTAACTTAAGGTTAAGTTAGCATACCGACATAATAAGCACGCTTTGAAACATAAAAAACTAGATGGTACCCAGAAAGTTTTAGATTTATTAATAATCTGCAATTTAAGTGTAAAGAACTTGGTGGCAGAATATCAACAACTAACACAGATTGTATAGTGTTTGTTCTAATTACCGCGCGACTGGCGGCGATGGGAAACATCCTTCTGCGCGCAACCCTAAACATCGTTTCTCTCTCGCGTGCAGCAGATGTCCGACTCCGAGCGATTGGCTTCGGGTGTGAGCACGGAGCGGGCCCGCCTGCGGTACCGAGTGCGAACGGCACACACTCGCGCGGCAGAAGCGTGTGAGCCGCGCGACCAGTTGGAAGGACGGCTCGGGCGCAGGAGGCGGGGGCGGTGGTTTGCGCGGGAGCGCCGGTCGCAAAGCGGGGAGTTTCAGGCAAGACGTGGTGGGACTCGGGTACGGGGGGGGGGGGGGGGGGGGGGGGGGGGGCAGGGGGACGGGTCAAGGTGCGGGTTCAGGAGAACGGGGGTGCGGGCGCGAGTGGGCCGTGACAGCCCCGCGGTTAATACTCCCCGGTGAGCCGCTTTCGCTTAAGGGTGGCAGCAGACAATCGATAACTTCCCATCGATTGCAGCAAAACCATCCACCATGAAACCTCGATAGTTTTTTTCTAATTTCGGATATATACTATATATATATATATATATTATAATGTTTATATATAATATCATATATGTGTATAAATATATATGTTGTATATATATAATGATTGTATATTATAGTGTGTATATATATATTTGGGTTATATATATATATGTGTATATATAATGTGTTGATATATTATGGTAATATATATATATTGTGTTATATATATATATTGTTGTTAATATATAATGTGGTATATATATATATAATCGTGTATTATATATTATATATGTGTATATATATATGTGTAATTATATATGTGTATATATAATATGTGTATACATATATATATAATGTGTACTATTATATATAATGTGTATATATATATATATGTTGTATATATATATATATGTGTTTATATAGTAGTATGTTGTATATATAGTATATATAGTATATGTGTATATATAATGTATATATATATTATGTGTATATATT
This sequence comes from Gryllus bimaculatus, assembly GCA_017312745.1. Classification (NCBI taxonomy): domain Eukaryota; kingdom Metazoa; phylum Arthropoda; class Insecta; order Orthoptera; family Gryllidae; genus Gryllus; species Gryllus bimaculatus. The sequence continues at coordinate 2,510,955 of BOPP01000069.1, read as the reverse complement.
GTATATATATATATGTGTGTATATATTGTATATGTATATATATGTATATATATATATTGTGGGTAGTGATATATATATGTGGTGGTATGATATATTGTGTTATATATTATATATGTTGTATATATGTGTATATATATTATGTATATATATAATATGTGTATATATATGGTAATATATATATATGTGGTAGTTTAGTGTATATATATATATGTTGTTATATATGTGTATATATATATATAATGTGTATTATGTGTAATATATGTATATATAATATATGTGTATATATATGTAATATATATAGGTATGGTGTATATATATATATGTGGTATATATATATGGTGTAAATATATATATATGTGTTATAATTGTGTATATATATGTTTATATATATATGCTTATATATATATGGTATATATATATTATGTATATATATATATCTATGGTGTCATATATATGTATATAATTATATATGTATATATATTATATATGTGTATATATATGTTATTATATATATATGTATATATATATAATGTATTATATATGTATATATATATACTATATTGTGGTAAATATATATATATAAGTTAGTATATATATATAATATATATATAGTGTGTAATATTGAACCTTGTTTGTATTGATTATTGATTAGAAAATGAAAGTGACAGTGCATTAAGGCAGAATATACTTTAAACGAATGTTTACATATTATGTATATTACTTACAGTATTTATGAATGAATTATTTATCAATGAAAGTGAATAAATGGTATAATAGCAGAACACGTTGTCTTTTATTTTTTATTTCTTTTCATTCGATAAAAAATATCATTAAAATACTATTTAAACGGAACTAAATAATAAAATAAACCGGTATTTCATTTAATCTATTTAAAAATGGAACCAAAAAGTACCATTTACTTTATCATATTTAAAACATCGATATTTTAAACATCAATGTTTTGTATCGATGTCTTCATAGACATCGAAAACATTTTGGTGATGTATCGAAATATCGATGTATCAATGTTTTGATCAAACTTGCCATCGCTAGGGAGTTTCTGCACCTTCGAAAGTTAAAGCCCTATCGATATTCTGTGCACGCGCAGTTCAAGTTTCGCATCACTTTAGTGCATCTGCGCATGCACAGACCATGGATAGTGCTGCCGCAATGGCGTGCTCAAACTCCCTACTTAACGTCGCGTCGCACGCGCTAACCAACAGGAGGAGGAAAGGTTCAATTGGAGGCACAGAGGAAGGCGGAGCCATAGCGTGACATTGCGCGCGGCGATGGTGAAACAGCGTATCGGACGGTTGGCGGATTTAAACCCGATCGAAGCCGTGGATTTTTATGGGCGAAAAAATCCTACGTACGTCTTTCGGAGGGGAAGTAAAGCCGGCTCTCCCATGTTAGTAGATTTACTAGTATTTAAATGATCCTCAAGCCTAAATGACGCCTCTGAGCTAAATTCAAATCGCCTGTTTCTCACCCAAGAAATACCTCCTTTCTGTGCTACCTGGTGAAAGGAGCGCAGCGAACGAGAGCGACGACAGACGGAAGAGTAGGTCTCATGGCTTGAGTCTCGCCACGTAAAATAAGGCAGCAATTCAATTCAATACCCTAGGGCCCCTCACCGCGCCCTACGCCCTCTGGGCCACACGGTGACCCCCAAGAGCTGCCCTCCCTGCCGAAGGTCCTACGTTTCTTTATTTCATTCCTGGCCGGCCTGCCAGGGATTTGTAATTAGAATTACATTATAATCCCCTATAGTGAGACCAATAGCGACAGCGAAGAACAAGTTTCTATCACGTGTACTTGTACTTGAAGATGTATCTCGAAAAATAATTTTCAACTCACTCATAAAATTAACCGAATACACAAACCGAACCACAAACACTACGAGAGTTTACAGCACTTATTTGAATGCTTGTGCTATTGCGCTGATTTACATTTTAATAGTCCTGTAATTGGCGGCGATGGATGAGAAACAGTGCGGCCAAGTTTGAAAGTTGTTTTACTTGGACACGATTCTAGACATAATTTTTTGTTGGATTCTCTCTGACTTCTTATATCTTAACAGACAGGACAGGCGGGATAGAAACAGACATTTCGCGAGTGAAACTGCTTATTTTTATCCTTCAAAGCCTCCCCGTTGTGCTGTCATTTGAAAAATAGATTATTAACATTGGCAACTCTTTCGAAATAAACCAGATTAAACATTATTCATTTGCATTTGTTTCATTTGCATTTAGCTTGTGGAAAGACTTGCAACCCAAAAATACAGTGAAAATCCAGTCCCAGTACTCTGATTTCAATAAGCTCGCATTCGCGTTATATTGGGAATCAAAGTCGTTATTTGTTCCAGGTTAAATGAAAACTAAAATGTTTTTCAACCACGAGGTTGTAAGGTTTTAATTACCCATCGCGTCAATGACCCTCTATTCAGTGACCCACCGAGGTATTCCCTGCAGCTTTAGGTAATTAAAATTCGTGTAGTGCCCCCTAGCTTTATGAATACCTATTTTACCCTCAATATTTATAATCATTACAACACCAACAGATGTACAGGAGTGTGCTTAGCTAGGTAATCAATGTTTTCTGATATTATGATTCATAATGTGGTGGTAATTGCGCAAATTTTCGATAGATTGTAATAGGGAGTCGTCAATTACTACGAGAAAAAGTTGGTTTCAGAAACACAACGGATCTTTTGTCATCCTCCTGACATAGCATCGTCTCGCTCGTGAATCTACGCAATCTTTCCCCGCGAGTGGAAAAAAAAATATAATTCGCAGTTGCCATGGCAACGCAGCATATCTGTTTGCACGCACTGTGGTTGGATGGTGGCGTTGGCGGCGGCGGCGGCGGCGGCATCGGCTGCGAATTTCATGGCGGCGCGTGTAAAACTACTTTACGCATGTCTCGTCGTCTTTTGATTCTTCATCAACGTTTCACAACGCGGTGCGCCGACTCGAATGCTGTTGCAGAGCACAAAGCGTTTATTAGCTTTGAAAGCGATTCGCAAATTTAAAAGGCAGAGGATTGGGACATCGATTTAAAAGAAAAGTGAATAATTCTAGGAAAGGGGGAGAAGGCAGTGAGTTAAAAAAAAAGGGCGAAACTAAAATGAAAATACGAATTGAAAAAAGTGGCTGTCGTGCCAGATGGCGCACGGACGTATTATGAAAGATTAATGGTAGAAGTGACTTGCTTCGGGAAAGCAAATAGGAGCCAGTTCAAGTAGGTTCAAAGTTCAGTTTCACAAATCGAGTAGTTTCCTCGAAGATGGAAAATTACTTTAGTTGTTTGAAGTCGCTCTCGTTCAGTCGTTATAACTTTAACAATGGAGAAATAAAACGGCAGTTTACTTCTGATGTTTCGCTGTTAACTTTTGTTCTCTCTCTAATTAAAATGTCGAGTTTTTTCTTGCTTTTATTCCCACGCACGATGTTTATTCTTGGAAATTATTTTTTGTCGTTTGTTCTCTGATTTGGTTACATCTCTCTATTTACATTGTGAATTTATATAATTGAAGATGCTTACCTACCTGTAGTATTTATAATGTTTTTCTTCACTTTTCAGGTGAGTGTCTGCATTGGCTTTTCTTAGTTATTCGACGGCGAATCATTCCGGTAAGTGATTTATCATCCACTTGACCTTTTTTTCTTTTGTGTTCATCTATTATTCGATCGTGCGCGTTTCTTTTTCCTCATCACATACACGCGGTTCAAACAAAACAGGCCTTTGAAGCGTGTTGCGGCCGAGTGCGCCCTCGCCCCGGCCCCGCCCCCGTCCCCGCCCTCGCCCTGGCACTCGCTCGGTGCGAATCGTTATAAACGCGGCGGAGAGGCTCCGAAATGAGGCCTGCGACCACTGCGCGGCGCGGCGCGGCGCGGTTCACAAGTTGGGAGTTGGCAGAACAAAAGCAATTAAAGTGCGCGGCGGCGCCGTGTTTTAGAGTGTTCGCGGAAATGTGTCCCCTCCCGTAAGCTGATTCAGCTGGGTCGAAAATTTTCACGGCTTGGTAGTGTGGAGCCGCCGCTGGCGGCGGAGGCGGTGGCGGCGGCGGCGGCGAGTCGGGGTTTGGAATGAGGTCGGAAAGAAAAGTTTTGCGGAGCGCGCTTACTGGGCCAAGTGGTAACAGTCTCGAGCGAGTGGAAGAGAGTGAGAGCCCGGCCGCGAGAGGGAGGCGCGAAGCGAAAGTGCGAAAACACGAGAGAGAAAGAAAGAGAGAGACGGTCGGGGCGGCCGCAGCCACCGCGCGCAGGAGAAGCGAAGGTCGGTCGGTCGTGAGATATTCCTCCCCGCCGCGCCATCCCTCGATTAGCAGCAACCCCCCCCTGTCGGCCGCCCCTTCGGCCCTGAAAGTTGGTCGCTTCTGTCTTCCGCGTCGACGAACCGTCGCTATGGAAACTCGTCCCTGCTCCGGCCCCGGCTTGCTCTTCCGTGCTTGCCGGCGCGCGCAGAACACGGCCCTTGCAACGCCCCCGTGCGCCTCACGGCTCGCGTTCTAAAAAAGGTTGCCCCCCCCTGCTCGCCGCCGCCCCGCTCCGCCCCGCTCCGCCCCGCTCCGTCCCGCTCCGCCCCGCTCCGCCCCGCTCCGCTCCGCCCCGCTCCGCCCGTCCCGCCTCGCTCCTGCCCCGCCACGCCACGCCACGCCACGCACGTGCCTCCGCAGCCACTGGCTCAGCGGTTCCCAAGCACGCTGGAGAGGCTTCGATGATAATGGCAAGAGGGAGTTGTCGCCTGTTGATCCTTGTTTTTGAAACAGCTGGTTTCGTATTAATATGCACTTTGTTTTTGATTACCGACATGAGTTGCGCTTTTAAATTTTACCTCTTCCACGAAATGCTGCTAATGTAAAGTGAAGACTGTTAAATGAAGTTCTTGCATTAAGCCACTAAGAACACAGCTAGAGATAAACTAGGTTTTGTAGCTCGTTCAAAACTATGTAATTGTGTACAAACATTTTTCTTTAAAGTCCACATCTGGGAATTAAAAATATCGTAATTGTCTTTAAATTGTGAGTCGCCTGATTTTTCTCGTTGCTAAGCAATGTGTACAAAACGAATCGAACTCTTGGCACTTGCTTTTGAAAGTTGACCCTTATGACATTATACTTCTTTGATTGACCGCTACGAACTCATTTTCCTTTTGTTAGCAAATGTAGGTTAATGATAAAGTACAATTAATAAAGAATTCTAGCTCTACTTTTTAAACATTTTACTTATGTGGTAAAGTTTGACATTATAAACCAGTTACAGAATATTCCATTGTACTCGTACTTTGTAAAACGTGATTTGAATATTGTTACCTACTCCTCTTTTCGATGCTCATGTTTGATGTATGTAAATGCAGGATAATGCCTGATGCGTGAACTACGCCGCCCTTATCCTTATATGGTATTGAAGTAACCTCCGTCCATCCGTCCGTCCGTTGCTCAAGGTGAGACCCCTTCTGGTCCACCAATCGAAACAAGTGAGGTGTCATTTGACATGTCTCCGACTCTTGGTGGAGAACTGATCATTGTTTTGCTAATCCATCCAAAAACATCTACAAATTTCTTTAAAAAAAACAAAATTTTTTTAAGCAACTAAAATGCGTTTTGAGTGACTTTTGGCACCTACGGAAGTGAATAATTGCACAATGGATTTGTCTTGATAAGGCAAGATTAGCCCAAGTCGTTGGGAGGGGGTGGTTAAGGCCCCCTCAGTGCTGAAATGCTTTTGTTAGTTACTTGGCATTTCCGGCAATTTGAATCCTTAGGGTATGATTAATTATTTTGACGACAGTTTTTCGTTATATTGACGATAGGTAACCTACTACTAATGTAAGAAAACACGATTTTTTGAAAGTATGCGTTACGTAATGTTTCTGATAACACTCTTTTTGGGAGGATAGACGACCCAGACACGTTAATTGTTTTTAAAATCTACAGAGGAAGCACTTTTTTTTTACTTTTCTGGAGATGAAATGGCTTGACCGATTGTATTAGAAAATATCTGAAATGGAAGATCATGGTCCTCAGCCATGCACAAAGTATTTCAGTCATAAATGGTAATATTAATACTTAGTTCTAAAAAATGCAATATGTTCGAGCCCGGACCGTAAAGTGCTACGCTCTACGGCAAACAGTGAAAGCTTCCCATCGGAACTGACGCTCACATCCATTGCTGTTCGGATATGGTGTAGTTTGTGGTGAACTGACGGAAATATCTCAATGACATGCCACTACATGTAACTGTTTTAAAGTTAAGTTTTTTTACAACTGATTCAGATTATTCCTTTTTACTGTGAGTCTGCGTGTCACAAATAAAACTTGTCAACACGAAAGTGTAAGTATGTGATGCAAGGCTTAGCTAGTTGCCCGGTAAAATTGCTGACTCAGTCTGGGCTTAAGTATTTGGAATATGTTGCGTTCCACTTCATACGTCACTCAACCTCCCTTTCCCCTTTCGCAACTTCACAGCCCGCTCTCAGACCTTCCCCTTTCTTTCCCAGTCCTGGGTTGTAGCGCCCCTCATAATACAGATCGGCATCATATATTATCCCGAGATCACCACCGTGGATGCACTTCCTTTTACGTCCTCACCGTTCTTCAGCTCGCCTTACTCGGCCACTGATTTCCTTCCTTCCCATCCTCACATGTGTCTCCTCCTGGCCGTGACACCACACATTTTCGCCGTATCTCACGACTCGCCTAAGTTACCCTATCTTCCCAAATCTCACCTGAGTTCGTAATGCATCTCTTGGCTACATTTCTCTTCGCTACCCTTCCACCTCAGCTCACTGGCCTTCGCCGTCACTAGATTATCTCTCTTGCCCTCCCCCCCTCCTCGTCCCGCACGCCTGTCCGGCGCACGGCGTGCTTCCTGTGTAGCGGAGCAGACTGCTGCTCGTCGCGTCGTGCCCGTGGTCGCGGCCGCTGATTAACCCAAATCGCCTACACGCGGCGTCGCCGCTCGCCGTCTAACCTGCCACATCCGGCCGCCCTCGCCAGCGCTACCACGGCCATCGCCAGCCGTATCGCTAACATCACCATTGCAATCGCTGCCGTCGCTACTACTACGCGTCGCTTTCACCACCACCAGCGTCAGCGCCGTCGCTAACACCGTCGTCGCCACAACCGCCTTCGCTACCACCGCCTTCGCTACCGCCGCATTCGCTGCTACCGCCGCATTCGCTGCTACCGCCGCAATTGCTGCTACCGCCGCATTCGCTGCTACCGCCGCATTCCGCTTTAAGCTTCGCTGCTACGCAGCATTCGCTCGTGCTCTACCGCCGATTTCGGCTGCTAGCGCCGCATTCGCCTGCTACGAAAAGCGCATTCGCTTGCTACCGCGCAGTTCGCTGCTACGCCGCCGCATTCGCTGCTATACCGCCGGCAATCGCTGCTACCGCCGCATTCCGCTCTACGCCGCATTCGCTGCTACCCGCAATTCGCGCTCTGCTACCGCATTCCGCTGCTACATCGCATTCGTTGCCACCTGCTGCGCTGCGCTCCCCGTCGCTGCAACCTCCGTCGTTCTGCAACCCCCGTCCTGCCACCGCACCGGCCACCGCCACCGCCACCGCCACCTCCACCGCCACCGCCACCGTCAGCGTCTCGTCTCGTTTGTACTTGCGGTTCACTTATGCCGTCGGACCCCGCCGGGCCCGTCCGCGTCTGCGAAGAGATTACGAGCCGAGGTTTTGGCCGCGCGCTCCCTACTTCCTCCGTCTGCAAGAGTCCTCCGTCGTTCACGCGGGCGGCAGCTGGCGAGCACCGGCTCACACTCCGTGCGAGGGCGGCGCGCCCTGCGCAACGTGCGGTTGTATTTCACACAGGTGAAAAATATGTGCGGTGACCGTAGTCCATTTGGTGTGCGTTCTCGGGCGTTGCCTCATTGCGTTATTTATTTTATTTGTTGCACACAGTCATTAGATTAATCCAAATCGATTTATCACTCGAGTAGCACAGCGGTAATCTCGTCTGTTCCGGCATTTTAGTCATACGTTTGGCATATCCGCCTATAATGAACTGAAGTACCATTACACGGCATTCAATTTCATAACGTAGGCTACTATGTTTACATGATTGTGAACTATTTCACATTCCTTGGGTCACTGTGTTGTGGTGTCGTTTTCGTATTGTGTGTGATTCAATGTACATGATGTTTGGAAAGTGAACTTCTAGTCTGATAAATTTGTTTTCATTTCAACTGGATCCATAACTACTGAATGACGTGAGTTTGTGTAAATATTCCCATGAATACACACTCATGATTATTTAGACCGAACAAATATTTAGAATATTCCTCTCATCGACGATATCAATATCAGCCATATTGAATTTCAGATGTCGAAATAATTGTTCGTGTGTCACATTTTCAGAAAAAATGTGTTATTTGCTGTTTGTGAGCGTACTTTATATTGATTTGCAAAGATGGCTAATCCATCCTTATAATATTACCATGTGTTTCAATGAAAGAACAGGTGCTCTCTAAAACAAAATCTGTAATGTCAAAACTTGGAGAGTAGTAAATATGAAACAATTCGCTTCAATACAAGGTTTTACTGATGATTTGACGGCAAATTATTATTATTATTATTATTATTATTATTATTATTATTATTATTTTGAGAAAAACACGTGAATTTCACATTCTTACAAACTAGTGAAATAGTTCTGATAAAACAGTACCCTATGATAATGTTTTGAGTTCTCAATACGAATTCCCAAAATATTTAATTGAAACTCAAATTATTATGAACATTGCTAGTGATATTATGCAATTGCGAATATTGCCAGTGATATATTTCTTTCTTTTTAGTTTTCAGTTACTTTCTCCCCTTACCGAATAATGTTCGCCCTACATCTTTGTTGACTATCGTAGCAATTGGTGCGGTGTTCGGAACCGTGACCCGGTCCCGCGCCTTCGCTTGCGAACTAGGTTTGGAAGCGCAGTGGAGCGCCATCCGTTTAGTAAAGCGCGGCGTCAAGAGCAAAACTCGTTCGAACTGGCGCCAACGAGCTCGTTTCCTCCGCGGCTGCAATAGGTTGCTCTCTCGCATAATTTCCAGTAGTTTGACCGCCGGGAGCGAACAAATGAAAGGATGCGGGCGGGGTGGAGGGGTGGGGGTTATTACGTGACCGCATGATGTAAACAACTCGAAGCCGCCGGGCGGCCGTAATTGCTTTCTGAATCAGTGACGCGTGAAATCTTGGGAAGTTTCCGCTGCGCCCGCCCGCCAGGCGGCGTTGGCGGCGGGCGAGTAAGGAGGCAACGGCAACCGGTAGCAACGTCTGGAAGGCAAACAGCAACTGCAACATGGACACCGCATAGGTAAAACGCTATCATCAATAAAAACGGCCACAATACCAATTCCAGTCGGAAACAGCCAAAAGTGGCTCAAGGGCATCAAATGACGTCACTTGCGGTGCTTCTGGCCGGGAGGACCTAGGGTTCGAGTCCCGACGGAGGCAGGATTTTCGACACTAGCTTGTGAGGAAAGTTTTTCCGGCCGGCTGCTCTGATCGGTAGTTTTCCTTTGTTTCTCCGGTCAATACGAAGCGAATGCCGGAGTAATACCCTAACAAACGGGACACGGACCGCGTGCGATCTTTCCTACCTCTTCCTTGTTCTTTCCTCACCCCTTACTTACTCACTGACATTTACATGCGCCACACTACCACGCGTAAAGCGAGACCAGACGGGGGCTTAGAGGACTAAGAGGCAGGACAAATGACGTTAACAGTTGACGTGCCCGGAATCACTAATTAATCAATCCAGTGGAAACAGCAAAGACATTGGCGACTACGAAGAGAATAACAATGTCTAACACCGTGAAAGCGACAACAGAAATATCCACAGCTGCAGTGACGTTGGAAAAATATATTAAGAAAGTTTGTCATATTTGTTACGCGTCATAAAATATAACGCTTATTATTCAAACGTATTAATCCAAGACAGTTATTACGCGAACTATTCAATATGACACTATGATCGCCTTGAGGTGTTTCGTGTACCCGTAGACAGAAAAAGATGCCTGTGAAAGGTGGAGTGTGACGGGTGAAGTTGTTAAACCCAGAGTCGCTGAGGAGGCCTAGAGCCCGCTTGTGTTAATGGTCCAGGGTTCTCAAGAACGTTCGCAATTATTTCATGAATATTAATTTCCACTTCACTACCTGCGTTTTTCCCTTCTTCTCTCTACACCGCTGTCGTCAACCACATTTCAACAGCTGTCGTTTATCGTAATGGCTACCATTAAAACCTATCTCTCCCACCGGGGTAGTCTCCTCATTAGCTGTCGCAATCATCAACGCAACTCAATCATCACATCATCAACGCAATCATCACAATCGCAACCATCTTCGCAATCTTTGTACGAATGTAAAGAATATGCCCTATGGAAGCTGTAGCCTTGTAACTAGGAGGCGGATTTTGATGGCCACAAAACATCGCCAAAAATAATCAATAAAATTCTCTTAAAATGTTTTAAAAAATCCCCTAAAAACAAAGAAAAATGACGTAAAAAAATTGATCAAAACCATTTCAGATGAGCAACTATCGTTGTTGGATATGTTACTGAGGCTTCTTCCTTTTTTGTTCAAGTGCACTCAGCCTACAAAATTTTGGTTTGGACTGTTCTTCAAAAGAAAATCTCTGCCTTCATTTATCGCGAAATCAGCCGAACTGACAATGGCGCCGACAAGCATCACAGGAACCTTAGATTACATTGTACACACAACGGCTGACATTTCCACATATGAGCAAAGAAATCGAATAGGCTACTCGAGAATTTTGTTGTGAACATTTGTTGCACCTCGTTAATATTTTTTGAAGCACGTACCATTAAAGCGATATTAAAATCGTTGAAATCAGAGAAAAATGCAGTAAAAAGTACGTAAAAAGTAAAAAAAAAATGACTTGTTACTTAAATTTGACGAAAAATGCAAAAAATGACCTATAAAAATGGGTTATTTCGTTTTGCCATAACAAAATTAATTTCTATACTAAACAGCATTGTTCTAAAGTAAAAAATAAAACATGACATTTCATTAAAATCCTCCCCTACATATAACTATCGAGCTTGTGTTTCAAACGATTCTTTTGAAAAGAACAATACATTACTTCTTAGTTATTATCAGCATACTGTGTGTTATCATATATCTTCAAAGACAAATTACAGCGTGTTTTCTGAGAACAACATTAAGTACGGGGAAAATATTTCATATCCATTCCCGGATAGATAACATCGGTACGCCCCTTATTGACGTCACAAATTCGTGGCCGAGATCCCAGCTTGCTAAATGCTGGGCAGAGGTAATAAGGTTGTGCTTTGGTTCATGCCCTTGCGTCGTGTGCAATGCCGCAGATAGCATATGCCCTATCTACAGGTAAAAACATAAGAATCTTCCACTGCACCTCGCTAATTAAATTACACAACTCTCGGGTACAATTAATTATGGGTTGGGCCATAAGCAGGGCTCGCATTCTGATGACAGCTGATCTTTTTATTGGTGCATTCTAGTCGTAGCTAACTTGTAAATGAATCTTTTTTTGCCATTTTCAACTTCAGGTAATTTTTGGGTAGCTTTGTGTCATTTTTACGCATTTTGTTTCCTTTTCGTGTTTTTTGTTGGTGAATGTTTCATGAATTTACAATGACATACTAAAAACATTTTATTGTATCATCAGTTCATGACGAAATTAATTACTATAGGAGACTCTATTTTTGGAACTCTCAAAATTGCATTGACCTTCAGTACATAACTTCTTCGACCTTTCAAAACTGACGGTTGGAAGATAAGTGCTAGGATTATAATTCTTGTTAAAATAAAGTCATTTTACATGTCTTTTCCAAAGAAATTTTTGGTCAGCAGAATCCGAGTCCTGGTAACAACACTTGTTTTACCAACTAAATTAATAATTAAACGTTATCTGATAGAATTGCCTACAGAGAAGCAAATTCTAAATCGTCCTCGATTATTATTCTTGTGACTAGATATGTACTTGACCGTTGCAAATTTAAATTCAGGACTAAATCTATAAATTTCACAGATTTCTCCCAGAAACACTTTCATTTTAGATTCTCTTTGTATGCTAGTCCAAGAATAAGCATATTTATTACCTTTATAAAACTATAAAACAAGAGATTATTTGGATTTTCTAATCAGTTTAAATTATTTTCTTTTCATAGTGTAACGTACTGTATTCCTTTGAAGCCAACACGTTGTAATTGTTTTTTTTTTAGCCAATTCAATGAATTGCGATTCTGCCTGAAGGAATGTGTTTATTGTAAACAACGTATTAAAGGCATATTTATATTCCGTGAATTACTTGTTAATCGTAACAAACCCTGAACCTCCAGGCTAGGGGGAGTAAACATTTAAATAATGTTTCTCTTGTTAAACATAATAACCGCATGCTTGGATAATAATTGTAAATAACGAGAGTCCTGACAATTGCCCGAGGCACTTGCATTGCAGCTTGCGTGAACCTGCGGAAGGATTGTTTGTGGCCAGCGCAAAGCGTGGTTTTATTGCATCGCTGTTGTGTGCGAATATAAACCACCAGCGAGAGGTTTGACGAATGCCCACTTTTTGTAAGAGGAGAGGAATCAAACGATATCGCGTCTCTTCACTTTCACTTTCACATAAGCGCTTCGTGAATTCTAGTTTGCCATCCATGTTGCCTGATAATAGTACTTAATTCTTCGCTGTTACGAAAAAATTGTTCGGAAACTAAACATGCGTTTTTATACAAAATATTTGCTTACTGAACAATATTTGTTTAACTTGTATTTAAGGAATCGAATCATGGCTTCCTTCCCATTAGCGCATTGGTGGTAAAGCAAAAGCAGACACAACTGCCCCCCCCCCCAAAAAAAAGAACTCACTTCTTTTAGAGAAGTTAGCCAAAAAGATGAATAGTCGAAAACACCATTTTTCAATCTGAATGATTTTTTAGTCTTTACAGCATCCTCCAATACTGTGTCATGCTACCCGCCAGATGTCTTCTATATATTTTCAGTGTAGCCCGGGCTTTCTCCAAAGCTGTTGGATGCAGCAATCAAAATGTAAATAACCCGTTGATAAACATTTTCTCCGATTCTGTGTCAATACTCGGAACTATCAAAAATAAATTCACCAAAAATCCATTTATTCAAAATATTCAAAATCCTCCAAGATTTTTTTATGTGTAATAAATGGTTCTAACATTACATTATCATGGCTTCTTTCCCATTAGGGCATTGTTGGTAAAGCAAAGCACACACAACTGCCAAAAAAACTCCTTTTAGAGAAGTTAGCCAAAAAATAGCTGGTGCTTTACTAATATGATTTTCCTAACACCTTAAAAAAGAATACACCATTTAAGAGCGTAGGCTTCCGCGGCCGGAGTCAGTATTAACTAGGCTGTCCGGGTGATGCCGCGTCCATGGCGAAGGTGCCGACGTTTCGGTCGCCATTCTGCGACCTTCCTCAGGGCGTAATGGACAGCCTAGTTAATAATACACTATTTAGTTATTAGTCCGTCAGTGGAAAGCATTATCATCGGAACTCTATCAGAATAATCTAAGAATATCAATAACATACTTCAAAATGTCCCATTATTAGTAAAGGAAGAAAAGAACAAGTTAATATCACAAGATTAAGAATGTCACTACTCTACTACCCGCTGCCGTTCAATGAACAAAACTTACCCGACGCCTGTTCAAAATGTTGAAAAATCCTATCTACTATCAAAGAAAAACTCATGTTGTTAAGAACAAGATCTATGATATCTACTTAATTGGTCGTAAATTAATCTTAAAATATCTCAAAATTATTGGTTTTGAAAAATTAATTTAAATTATTGTATAAAATTAATGTAATTATTCTGTGTTTATCATAATTTTTAAAATACTGAATTTTTAATTTACTACTTATGCTTCATCCAATACGTGTCGCTCAAGACCTCAGTTGTTTCTAAAGCGACCTAAAAAAGTCAGTGAGTAAAATACTTTTTTATGAGAAGTACATTAGGAGGTGCACATTTATTCCTATTTTCATTGTATAGATCGAAGGACGAATCGAAATAATTAATCCCGTATGTGTTTTAATAATTATTTCTGCAGTCTGGATTGGGTTCTATGCTTTATCAGAGAAGAAGTTGTGAAACATAAACGTACATGGTTGGCGAGTGTTATTTATTAACGCCGTCGCGCAGCTCCAAATGAAACACAACAAAAATCTGCGAATGTTCTATGAATGCACGCTGTGTTTGAATTAAAATGCAATTTGCTACCTGAAATTGTAGCAACACGGTTCTTTCAGAGGATGATAATCTATTGCTCGTGAATCATTCCCACGCAGCCTCAAATCACAGCTCCAAATCTTTAAATGTTTCTCTTGGAATGATGCCAATTTTTATTTATGGCACCCCTCCACCGGTTGTGCGTAATGCCTTGTTATTGCATTGAAGGAGTGACATTTAATGAACCCGACGATATTCGACCTCTAGGCAAAACGTGGTGGGTGTAAGGACTTACGCCAAATGAATGAGGTTATGGACTTGCTTCAATAAAGAATGAATGTTGGACAGATTTTACTTATTATCCATGTAGTGGTAACGCCAATTTAATCATATGTCAAATGTCCACCCATAGATTTCGATATATCGAGCTACCTTTACACATCTATCGAAATATAAATAAGAAACTGCCACCCCTTCTGGGAAGGTGTTCTTTATTTGTAGGTCACTAGTGTGTGCGACAGCTGTCGAAGAAATAACATGTTTCTGCCGTCACCTCATGCCCACTGCCGTCGGCGCCGTCCCGCCTTCGCTGCAGCTCTCGTCCGACCTTTTCCTGCTCATTTCCGGAGACCAGAAGGCGCGCTTTCTCATACGTCGAGTCTCTCCACAGCTCCTGACGGACTCGTCTCCGTCCTTTTCCAGGCAGCCGTTCCTCTCACTGGTCAAAATTCCAATCAATGTGTTACGTAGAGATGCTGGGGATTAAAAATAAATTGAGACCATTCCGATCACACTATGGCGACCATCCTTTGGTCCGCAAGTCATTATCATTTTTACTGTTATTTGCATGAAGACTTTCGATACAAATTAAATTTTCCTTTCACTTCGTTTTAATGGAGGCGAAAATAAACAATTCAGTCGTATGGAAACCTTTGTTTCTGTGAGAAACAATCCGGTATTGCTGCTTTTACATGCATATATTTACTGCATGAATTAGTTCAAAACCTCTGTAGAAATTATAAAGTTGATTCTCAGTTAAGTCTTACGTATTTTTAAAATGTAATGTAATGATTTTCAACTTATATAACGTGATATCATTTTTCGTTACTAAAGTTACGAAATAGATAGATCGAGGGCAGTGGGCATGAGGTGACAGCAGGAACGTGTTATTTCTTCGCCAGCCGTCGCACACACCATTGACCTACAAATAAAGAACACCTTCCCAGAAGGGGTAGCAGTTTCTTATTTATATATATCGATAGATTTGAAAAGGTAGCTTGATATATCGAAATCTATAGGTGGACATTCGATATATAATTAAAATGGCATTACCATTACATGGATAATAACATCCATTCTTTACTGAAACGAATCCCTTATTTCCAATATCATCTGTCACAGCCTACTTCTGAAAGGGACTGCCATTGGTCGTCCAAAACATGTATTGTGTTTGTTTTCGTGACGGTAGTCCACTGTGAAGGTTTCGGGGATCGGGCCGTCTCGTTGTTGTCTGCTGTGAGTAATATTCTCCAGAAATATCGCCAGTAAGTCGTCCGTTTATCGATGGCGATATGATCGCTACCCCGTTGTCGGCATTTTCGTTAGCAGCTGGTAACGCTGGGTACCAATGGGTTGCAAAAATAATAAATATTGTGATATTAATCAAGTATCGTCGTGTACTCGATATTTGAGATGGATATTTCTTCACGTGTGTTACAAATTAGAACAATGGCAAGGAGCAAAGGTAAGCACCGAAAACCGACAGACGATGGTTGTGGATGAATCAAAGTCGAGTCAAAATTACTCTTCATTCGCAAAGGAAGGTTTTCTTGGCTTTGGTGAGGTTAAGGCATTACCAAAAGAGTGCTCTCACTACCAAGACATACCTCTAAACCACCGAGTGAAGGTGTGTAGGTCGCAGTAGTTACGGATCTTCCTTCAAAAATACATTTGTGAAATTATGTAGTCTGCAAACACCAAGCAAGTTAATAGAATACTAACGTAAGGAAAATCCTAATGGGGAAAAAATGAAGAAAACTTCAAAGAATAGACGAAGAGAGTTCACCTTGTTTTTTATTTTTAACTCTTCTTCTTTTATCTTTGTAATGTGGCAAAATATAAGATGTAAATATTTAAGGATGAATTGTAATAGATGGTGGATATGTTAAGCATTATCAAATAATTTTATATAAAAATCTCTTTAGCTGGGAAGTAAATTAGTTCCGTATCCTGCACAACAGGAACATGCAAATGTTTGAAATTTTTCTTTGTTCTATGAATGTAACTGAAAAAATATCTGTGCATACATAACTCTTTCACGCAACGAAAAAAGGAATATTTAGATAATTCAGAAAAGGGAAAGGTATTAGGCAATGAATGTAATTTAAAGAAATTTTGAAAACATTTCTTGATGTTGGGTAACATTTTGTTGGCATATTTTTAACCATTCTTCTAGTCTCGCATCGTCACAAATATGCTTATGACTATTTTCATGTGAAATGTGTGCAAATATCCATGAGCGAAGAAGTAATCAGAAAATTTGTAAATTTCACGAATGAAGTATTAAACTATTTTATATTTAATTAATTACATATCCGGAGTGTACTCCTGTAGTATTTTGTTGAGTTTGTTCGATGGCCCTGCATTTACCAAGAACCTTGGCATCTGCATTTTGTCTTAATGTGGATGTACAGAGATCACCGGAGAATCAAATTTCTCGATTGAAACATAGAATCGAAACATCGAAATCGGAACGCCAGGGTCAACAAGTGCGTTAAATTATGCGCTAAGGGAAGAGATGCTGCTTTGCTGCAATTATTATTCGACATCCAGTAAACGCACGCGGGTTGGAGATCGTATCAACACGCAGACTTAACGTGATTTGTGGGGATATTACAAGTCTAAAGCCTTCCTTTTCCACGGTGGATGAAATGAACACATTGTTTGTGAGTTGTAAGGTCAATGGAACGAGTATACACTTTAAAAAATGGGTTCGTCTCTGCACGTTTTCCGTCTTGTATTTTCCTCAGCGTGTGTGTATGTGCATTTCAGTGTCTTCCTCGACACTCGACGCTGGCTGCGAGGGACATTCGTTCCTTCCGGGTGCTTCACCCGTGAGAAGACGAACGTATTCCATTACCAGGTGGCGACCGGTCGGTCCCCGCGCGACTCTCGGCCGCCCAGCCCGGCCCGGCCCGGCAAGGCGGACACTCCCAACCCGTTCCCGTCATTCGGCGAGACAAGTGAGGCCGGCGCGGCGCGGCGCGGCGCGTTATTTTCATTGCCGCTCCTCACTTTCCAAGTGGGGCTGTAGAGACAGAACCGGTTCCGCTGCCCACGACCCGACCAGTCACTCGCCTGGTAAACAACCTCGCGCCCAGCCCAGCCCAGCCCAGCCCGAGCACTCCGCGCCGATAACGTGCAATAAACAGACCGGGTGCCCTTCGGAGCGGAGCAGGTTCCCGCCGGGCGCCCCGCCCTACCACCCACCCGGCGAACCTCCATCCTCCCCCCTCCCCCGTGCCATCGCCGCCGCAGTGCAGCGCTGTCGCCTTTTATGCAAACGACCCGTTCTTCCCCGCCGCGTGGCCTTAGACCGGGTCGCCCGACCGTCGGCCCCGCGCTCTGCGTGACACGTGCTCAGGACCCGATGGAAGAGCTCAGTCACAACGTCGTTCGTCGCTGCAGCGTCTCAAACCGGGAGGTCCGAGAGTTCGGGACCCGACTGTGCTGGATTTTCGACGCGGACTACATATTTAGGTCGATTTCGACCTCCATCTGGAAAATGATTCCCTCGGCCAGCTGGTCTGATTGGTAGTTTTCCGTTTGTTTTTTTTCGATCAATACCATGTTGCATAATGCAGGAGTAGTACCGTAACAAACGGGTCACGGACCGCGCGCGATCCTTCTCTCATCTTTCCTGGCTTATCCTCACTCCTTACTTACACACACTTTCATCTAAATGCACTACACTACCACATATTCTGGGAGACCGGTCGGGAGCTCAGAGCTTGCCCCACAGGTGCGAGATACCTGATTGTGGTATCAATAGTTCCTCATAAACCGCGTGCGATCTTCCCTTCCTCATTTTCTTTTGTCACCTCCACAGTAACCCTGTGGAGAAGAGGAATTTATTCTCTTTAAATTTTATACATTGTACTTCTGCCTTGCGGTTTAAGCAGCTAGAAGAGGGGCTTTTTCTTATAGTTAATTTTACATTCTAGACCTAAAGTTAACTTACTTGCACTTTGGCATTATTAACTTACACTAAGATCAGTTTTGTTATACTATATACTACATAAATTGTTTTATGGGTGAGGTATTTTTTCTCTTTATCTACATTCACACATCATTCATACTAGTTTCATTATATACATAACCATTCATTCTTCCCACTTCACTGCACTCCTTCCTCATCGCATACCCGAAAACACATTTCCATGCGCTCTTTTCGAGGACCACGATTACGCTCGCCACATTTCAGCATTTTGTCGCTGAGTTGGGCATTATCGTCCAAAATTGATGTGCGACTGGCGAAGTGTAGTTCTTCAAAATATTTGACAGGGTCTCTTACGTCGCACTGAATTCTTCTGTTTTGTTTGAAACGCAATCCTAAATCCACTCTCTACAACAACCTCCAAACATTCAAAAGACAACCAAATGCGGAACAAATGCAGTTTTTTGTGTTTCCTCATTGTGGATTTCCCATTTCTTATTTGTGGGGAATGATCCTTTAGTTCTTCAATTTTTTAATGTTCATATGTTGACACATTACTGTAAATGGTTTATTATGAAACTTTTGTAGATTAAACATACATTCTTTAAATGTTATGACATTAACGTGTGTGTTAAACATTGTTCATATACACACTAGTAGGTGAATTAACAAAGTAAAATATTCCGTAAATAAAAAATACCAAGTTCTGGTTAAGAGTAGGAAAGGTTCCCCTTACTGAACTGTTTGTCAAATAGGGAGTAATTACATGTAGTGTTCCTCTTTTCGGCTACTCTTTTTCAAGGAATATTCTTACGGTGAGCTTTAAAAAAACAAAGAAAGATCTTTGTAGTCCATAAAAGAGGCATAAAAATGAAAATACTCGTCGCTCGTCAAAAGTAAATTATTCTGCGTCAAGTTAGAAAAACTTTCAGAGATTTCACTTAAGTCTGTCGTAGAAGAATGTTTTGAAGTAATATTGAGAACAGAAGAATGAGTAGAGAAAAATTCTTGCTCATCGAAAAGGTTGTACAAAATGCGCATCTAATAATAGTATTTAATAATAACTATTTTTATACACCATAAAGAACTGAGATGAGCCGTTTATCTCAAATTGTATAAATAAATATGTTAGATCACAAGGAAGGAAACAATGAATAAAAGGAAAACAGTAACCATAAGAGATGAAAAACTGTTTGATATTTAGAACAATTTGACGAAAATAAATTCACGGACAATGTTATTGTATAGACGTGAAATAAAAGTACGGAATATTTACGAAGCTTTTGTTGTTTTTGTGGAGACATAAATTATGTTATGAATTTTGTAAAAGAATAATGTATTTCTAACAAATAATGTCATAACGGTCGCCACATATAACAAATAACAAGTAACAAATAACTGTCCTGTAGGAATCCAACACAAAAGAATAGTGGTACGTAGCATCGCAAAAAGAGGAAAAACAAGAAGAATAGAGAATCGTGGGAGTCGGAGATGAATTCGCGAAGTTGTATTTCGAATACAAAATTTGTTGTGGAACAACGTATTGACAATTTGTTCGGATATATATAAAATAGTAATAAGTAGTAGAAGGGATTTTTAAGGGGTATTAGTAAATTTTATTAACGCTAATTACAAATATGGACCTAGAATGTGTATGTATAGTGTGTGTAATGTATGTAAAATATATATAATGCGACTTTACGTGGGTGGTGATAAGTGCAAGGAAGAATAATATTGAATGGAATTAAGAACAGCGGCGGCGATGGTGTAACGGTTAGCGTACTGGACTGTTGTACCCAAGTTGGCGGGTTCAAACCCGATCGAAGTCGTGGATTTTTAAGGGCGAAAAAATCCTTCGTACGCCTTCCTTCGGAGGGGAAGTAAAGCCGGCTGTCCCATGTTCGTAGATTTACTTGCATGTAAAAGATTCTCAAGCCTAAATGACGCCTCTGAGCTATATTCAAATCGCCGGTTTCTCGCCCAAGAAATACCTCCTTTCTCTCCTAGTTGGTGAAAGGAGCGTAGCGAAATTTGCGTGGTCAGACGGAAGAGCGGGCCTGATGGCTCGCCACGTAAAATAAGGCAAATTCAATTCAATTCAATTCAACATGGATGATAACGGTGTTAGAGAACGCTGACCAGCGCTAAACAACATTGACCGTGGCCATGGGCTAAGGGGATACGTATGGTTAGCACAAAGACTTTCCGACGCTGTATCCTGGTCTTCTCGACCTGAGAAGTGGGCTTTCTCACCGTCACACAGCAACAGATACGGGAACATTGTAATGAAATCGCACCCCATAATATTGCCCGACTGGGAATCGAACACGGACCCGTGTCATGGAAAGCGAGAACGCTGACAAGCGAGGGTTTATTCAGTATGTACTTTCTCATATTCAAAGTGCATCATCTCGCATATCATGTCCGCAGTATCTGGAAATACATACTGTGTCTGCATACAAAAAAATGTATGCGTATAACTGCATATAACATGCGATCGCGCTTTCGCCCTTCGGTGTACATCATTTGGTCGACTTTAGCCCTGAAGCTGTTAAGTTTGTCCTTTGCCCGTTGTGTGGTAACAAATGGGCTTTGAGTTACTTGAAGCGTTCAGGTTTCGAGATTTCTTCCAGACAGGGCGCCTTTAGTATGCAAATGCACTCGAGGCCAATAAAGAGCGCCACAATTTTCATGTGAATGGCCGTGAAACATTTTCATAAATCTTCACCTCCCGTGTCCGTTTATTATGGTAAATCAGAGGTTCCAAGTATCACCTGACATTATCCGGGATTGAGTCTGTTATTTTCAGTTCATCGGAATGGAGTAGGAAAGAAATAAGCTTATTTAGAAAATGAAAGAAAACTGATTTCGATCAGTGCATATAAATGGATCACTAGGCCATAATGTACCATCTCCGCTATTCAGTGAATTTAATTAGCCTTTTTAAATAGAAATCACGCGGATACGTATCGAAAAGCGACTGTCATAAATTGTATCACTCGTGATGAATACCAACGACTCAGTTATTTAATAATAAAAACTTCGATAAGCTACATGTTTGTCCATTAGTTGGTGGAATATCTGTTCCACTTTATTATATTGGTAACATTAAAATTAACGAATATTGTTAGAGAAATAATGAAGATCGCTCTTTTGGCCGTAAACATCAGAGGAGGAGTAGCAGAACCCATTGGGAAGACCATCTCAGCCCTCTCGTGGAGCCTTTTGGTTATCCCTGTCGTAAACTGTCGACCTCCCGGTGATGGGTTACTCCTGTGATGGGCGGCACGAGAGAGTGGATGAGGGGGGGTGGAGAGCCCCCGCCCCCGGGAGGGCGGGCGAGAGCCTGAGTCGCCTGAGTGGCTAGAAGCCGTGTCCGGGGGCCTGTTCTGCGGCCGCGCCGCGCCCGCCCGATGCACCTGCCGCCGCAGCCACTCGGCCCGATTGGTCCCGGCGAGACGCGCAAAGGAGATGATGCCCGGCTGGACCTTCGCGGAGGGCACGCCACCCGCGACCGTCGCGCAGGGCAGGCAAGCCAAGGCAAGCAAGGATAGCGGAAGCGAGAAGGGAGTAGGGGAGTCCATATTGACCACCGGCACCTTTAAGGACTGGGCTCACATGGCATTGAAACCAACACTCTCTCCTTTCTACAACAGAATCCAGCAGTAGCAGCACCTCCATGTAATAGATCCGTTGTTGATGTTGGATTGATCAGGATGTAAAAAAAATGAATTGTGATTGACCTAGCAGAAATATATATATATATATATATATATATATACTATATATATAATATATACATTATATTTAACTAAGTACGTAGATCTTTTATTGCCTTACGATAAGGGTCTCGGATAAACAAGTACACTGCATAAACGTACTTGAATCGTGCAACAATCGTGGTTTCGAGGGAAATCTAAAAGTTTTTTATGCTTGTTTTCATCATGAAGAATCTAAAATGGAATTATGAGAGGAAAATAAGAAGCAAACAGAGACAAATTAACCATATAGTTAATTAGTAAATAATATATCTGAATCAATGAGAATATGTACAAATAAGAAATTAATATTACCACCGGGCGTTAACGCCTCTAGCATTACAAATTCTTATAACGCCCTTGATGCATAGATAACATATAAGATTCAATAAGGCGAAAGAAATGTACTTCTTTCTTAAAAGAGTTACTGCAACAATCATCCAAATCGGGAATCAGAAATGCGCATGAAGATGTTTTGCAACAATCTTTAATAGGATTGCCATTCCTTTTTCGTAAAAAAAGATTTTGACATACAGAACAATAAACAATTTAAGTATTTCGATTATTTCAGTCTTGGAAACATTGCATTACTCTCTTGAAGGCCTCATGCCCGCGTGCAAGGTCGTTGTGCAGCTCTAGAAACCATAGAACTTTTATCTTCTTTATTTAAGCTCTCTGCTCATCGCTTCCATGTTACGCACTAGAAAAAACTTTATAACATAATTATTGTGTTCTTCAAACTAATATAATTTGCGGTTCGGAAACAACATAAAATTTTTTAAAAATTAAACTCCGATTTAGGAATGACTAAAGAAAATTTTGTTTGGATACTTTTCTGACCTATTTCTGTATTCCTTGTACATTTATTTAGCTTGTTTCTTTTTCAAATCGCTCTTACATTGCATCAGCGGTTAAAAAACTTTTAAAAATGAACATTCTAGAAGAAATTATGCGTCCTAGAGATAACCCAGAATTGTCAAGCGATGAAACCGTGGCTAAACCCGAACACGTATCAGTAATTATCAAACGAAAATAACGTTGACGCATAAGCCACGCCATCACAGTTCCTTCGCACCATTAGTTTGATGTGGGGATCCGACGATTACATTTAAGAGACCGGATGACCACAATACATCAGGCTTACAGATCATTAATTAATGCGCAAGCTACAGAACAAAAAATAAATTTCCTTCTATTTAACCTCACCATGAACACCTCATCTGAACGATTCATCACGAAGAATGTGGGTTACGCTATTGAGTGTATTATTCTTGCCTAGAAAAAACTTGATCTTCCCCATTTTTGTTTAATATAGAACAATTCACATCTCATCTTCTTAGCATGCGGAAATTAATTAATTCTATATTCTCGGTAGTATAATAATAATGCAAGTATTAAAATAGTTGAATAAAACAAGGTGTAGCAAAACAGCCAAGTAAACTTTTTTAGGAACTTTTTCTTCCTCACTACGCTTCCATATGTATTCCAAAAAACAACCACCTTTTTCTTTGTTACAATTAGTCGCTGTTTCCACCCAGCTTCCCTCCGCAGCCCACCAAAAAACTACTTTTACCATACAGAATTTTTCCCTTATTTCCATTACATTTTTTTCTATAGGAGAATTACACAGTTGAAAAAAACCTCTCACAGAAGGGAGCTAGGAAATGCACAAAATACCCGAGCGGAGGCAGCGCAGCGCACTGTGGCGTGGCGTGTTCTGGAAACGGCAAAGGGTCAGCGGCGCGGCGGCGGCGAGCGCAGGCGCGGAGCGTCAACGCCCACCCGCTAAAAACGCTCGGGCGGCAGCCAAAACGCGCGCCATTGCAGGAGGCACACTTGCGCTCGACGCACGCGCGGCCGCCCGAAAATAACGCCGCGGGGCGGCGGGCGCGGGCGGGCGGGAGTGCGGACGACGGGCGGCGCACGTGCTGCGCGCCCATTTCAGGCCGAGGCCTGGAAGCGGTATCAGCGGAGGCGAACGGACGGCGGGCCGGGCGGTCGAGGGAGCCGTGTCAGAGGTTCGGCTGAGCAAAACGCGAAGGCGCTGTGAGTGGAGGCGGTGAGCGTTGCAGGGGAGTGGAAGGGCGACGGGGGAGGACTTCAATTGTCGGCGCGGTCGTGCGGTGGGAGATGACAGTTCGGAGAGAGAGACCGCCTTCTCCGGCGCGCCACGCCCGGGCATCCCGCCACGCTCTTCGTTTTGTACGGCCCTCTGCTCTCCCACGCCCCCCTCCCCCAACGCCGCCACTACGCACCGCCCCGCTGAATTGAGCTTTGACGCGTTCCTGGACCACACCTCTCCTTTCCCTCTCTACCCCACATCCACCAGCCCACCTTCTCCAGGTGAATACCACACAACGCCCCCCCCCCACTCCCCGCTACTCCATCTCGCCCTGCGCCCGCAGACAGATACCGGATATTTACTGTCTTTAGGCATCGCAAGAGGAAAACGAAGCCGCGTGGAATTGTTTACTGCTGGCTAACGCGCCCGGACGGGAAAAAGAAGACGAAAGAAGAAAAAACAAGGCAAGTTCCGAGAAGAGAAGAGAGAGCAGGAAAAAAATGAGGAGAACCGTGACACATCGGCCGCTCCGCTGCGAGGGATGGTGCGGAGGGGGGAGGACGGAGAGTGAGGTGCAAATAAAAGCAGGCCAGTAGGCGCGAAATGACACCAACGCAGAGGACCGATTTGGAGAGAGCGCGACGCACGCCACCCACCGGGTGAATCGGATGTCCGGAGGCGGCGCGGGCGGGGCGGGACCCACTGAGCAAGCGCCGAGCGCAGCGCGGCCGGGACGCCCAGAGGAGCCCGGAAGATCGCTTAACATACGCCGTAAATAGAACTGCGAATCCCGCTCTGCGCGGCGGTGCGCCTACGACAGCAAAGCATCGCCAAGCACTTCGAAGATCGCGCTTCTTTAAGCCCTAGCGGAATATCAAGCGCGGATTAAACAACCTTATCAAAGAAGACGTTTCGCAAAACATTTCTTACCGATTCTTTTCAACATTATAAAATCTTAGACAAGTTTACAGATTTTTCCCCTCATTTTCTGTGCAGATTATGTTGAAAAGGGACGTTTGTTTATTAATGCTTTTGCCCGTATAGGAAAACCTGGCGCGAAAATATTTCTTCCTCATCGGCATGAGGAGTTCTTCGCACGACCCCGCCAAAAGAGCGCTGGAGATCAACAAGAGTGAAACATAAAACATCTACAGTAATAAAAATTTAAGTTTAGGTTCTATTTAGGACTGACCACGAAAACGAGACAAACCGAGATTACAACCACCCATACAGTTCATTTTCACGAACGACAAGTAATGCCACTTATTCACGATCATAATTTAACCCCCACATTCGAAACGCGCCATGGAAACATGTGAATTCGATAAATGCGAAGGAGTTTCTGCACATTTTTCGTAACACAAAAACTACATCGCAGCAGTAGTCACTTTAAATCTATACCTATTTCTCGCGGCCGGG
>BOPP01000069.1:2446609-2457931 GCA_017312745.1 Gryllus bimaculatus | reverse complement strand
CCGGGGCAACAGCTTGAATGTTTTGTCTTCTCTGCCAGTACTAGGTTGTCCTTGCAGTTCGGAGAGGGCTGAAAACGTTGGATTATCAGACGGCTCCGGTCCGATTTTAAGTGCGTCTTGGAATTCGGAGAATACCGTAAATTAACAGATCATGGGAAGATTGGCCACAATTCTTGTAATGAATCAAAAGAACAGTTAGTACGAATATCCGAGAAGTACTCTGTGATATTTATCTTGTTGATGATTTCGTATCATTAGCATGTTTTTCAAGAGAAAAAAAATAGTTCATTAGTATTATAAAAAACCAAAATTGACCCCACTAGTAGTCGATGTAAATATTTACTCTTCATGAATTACCAAGTCCAAAGAAATTCAATTGAAAACACGACCACTTTTAAAAGGTAATGAAATATTGCGTCTTTGTTTGCAAAAACAATGGCGTTTCTTTAAAGTTCGAATTGTTGTTCACATAGTTATGTGTTGTCAATAATAACAACCATAATGACATACATCATTATAAGGGTATTACAGACAAATTCGAATTCGAGCTTCTTTAAGTACAGACTTAGTTAAGAAATTATCGACTGACCACATGTTGCCATTCACCTCCGTCACTCTCCCTGTCAAGAAAGTAAGCCGCGCCCGCATCTATGTCGACTTTTCGCGTTGCCGGCTCGAGAGTGTAGCTTGAAGGCTCCGCGTGCGCGCATTTCGGGCAGCGTGTGTCGCCGGCACTTGCCGCGGCCCCGCGCGGCGCGAGGCGAAATGGAGACGGCCTCTGCGGAGAGGAGAGAGGGGGCGTTTGCATGGCAGCGAGAGCGCGGAGCGGTGACGCATGCGTGGCGCGCCTCTCCCTCTCCCCCTCCCCCCCCCCCGCGCCGGCCCCGAAAGCCGACCGAGATAGCCCCCAGGGCGCGCTTGACGGATGCCCGCAGCTTGCGCCGACGGCTCCTTAGCGGCCTCGCCCGCCCCGTGTCACGCTTCTACTCGTCCGCCCCCCCCCGTCTCCGCCCTGCCCCGTCTCCCTCTGCCGCACCCACCCCGCACCTGCTCTTGCGTCCGACCATGCACCGTCTCCTTACCATACCCCGACACAGCCCCGCACCTGTCGCCGCCCCCATCTCTTCTCCCGCGCCGGCACCCGCCCTCCACCATCCCGCTCTGTCTTCACCCCGCCCATCCTGCCCCGTTCCCCATTCCGTCCCCGCGTCCATCCCCTCCCCGCTCCACAAGCCGACCTCGCCCTAGACCCCCGCCTCGCGCACTGCAATGCACCTCGCCACCTGCTCACCCAGCCCCGCACTTTGCCCGCCACGTCCATGCCCGCCCCGCTGCGTCCGCGCTGCCCACCCCGCCCTGTCCCGGTACGCCCTCCCCCCGCCCCGCTCCCGCCCGCCCACGTTGTCGATCTCACCAAGCGATTGGAGACGTGTGTCTGCCCAAGGTTTCCACGCTGTTAAGGAGCCACCGCGACTGAACGAAACCTTTTCAATATATTTGATGTCCCTGCACAAAAGCTTAATAATCAATTCTTCCTCAATGAAGGACATTCAAAGAAAACGCATTTCTTCATATTACAATCCACTTTATTTTTTTCCTTAATACGAAGCATGTTTAAAAAAAGTACAGTTTGATTTCATTGCTACTTATTTTCTTTCACAAGAGTTTTGGGGTGTTTTATGATCCACATGAAAGTAAAGTACGAAAAACTAAAACTGCGAACACACAGCAAACGTAATTGTAGTCTGTGCTTTTGTTTATGCGTCGTGTCCCGCTACGTGAGTTGTTGCAGTCGTAATTTTTCACTAGGTGTGTCCTCTTCTCCGTCGGAATTATGAACCACTCGCTACATTGTCGGGCCATGCTTTCATTTCCATTACCAAGAATTCTTCACAACACTGAATCAGTAGGGATCATTTACGAATGTATATCGGCCTACTTTATTTCCTGAAACTTGTGATGACAGTGAAGAGAACAAGCTGTATGTTACAATAGAATACTTTTGAATCGATACTGTTATGTATTTTGCGTGAAGTCAGATCATAGCCATGATTTTCTGCCATAATATGTTCCACGAAACCATACATATTACAAACGTGAATACCCCGAAAATTGAAATAGATTTTTTACTGAGCAAGCACGTTTTGTTATTTAACGAAAACGAGGGAAGATGTTGAATATTAATAAGCATCTTTTCGGAGCAAATACTGGGGTTCTCTTTCAAAAAGAAATCAATGACAAAAAACTCTCTTATATATTTATAAACTAGTTTTTCTCTCAGATATCTGATAGATGTCCCTTTTTATTTTCTCTTCAAGGGACATATATAGCTTCTTGCGAAAACCACATTTATCGAAATGTTATAACGAGATTTAAGTCTAATAATAACAAGCAATTTTGCTTCTTGTTTTGTTTTTACACTTTTCATCTTGGTGCTTAGCGCACGCAGAACGCAGTTGTTAACTCATGTATTGACAACAAAATACTGGCATTAGCGCAGAGCAATAAGCTGTAAAACGCATATTTAGAAGGCATTTTTTTAAAACATTTTGCCTCGTCTTCAGTTTTCAAAGCGCGCAGTTCCCACACGTTGCTTCCTACACACCAGCGCTCGCCGATGCTTCATTTAACGCGTGAGTCGGCGCAAGCGTGGCGCAAACGGTGCTCGGGCGCCCGCGGGGCCCTCGGCGCGTGCGCTCGCTTCATGTTATTTTAATGGGAAAAATCGAAGCGGCGTGCGCCATGAGCCCCGGCGAAGGGTGAGGGCGCGGGTTGACGCCCGCGCTGGTTCGCTCGCTTCTCTCTGTCGATTTCCGCCCCACGCACGCGCGGCGGAACACACACACTCGCACACTCACTCACACAACACACACTCACACACACGCGCCAACTCTCTCTCTCTCTCTCTCTCTCTCTCTCTCTCTCTCACACCACACACACACGACACACACACATACACACACCACACACACAGCGTCACGCCGGCTCGCCGCAACGAACGAATGAGGCGGTGCTGCTGCGCGCACCGCAGCGCGGAGGGCCGGGCGGAGGCGAGGAGGCGAGCGGGGCGCGGCGGTGGTCGCAACGGGATGTAGTGCTTACCGTGTTGCGCAGCGGAATCGCAGACTGTTTACCAAACAGCGCGCGCCCGCGAGTTATGCGAGCGAAGGCGGAGTAGAGTGGGAGGGAGGTGCGGTTGGAGCGGCGCGCTTTGCTCTCGAAACCAACACTGCTCCGCCCCCCCCCCAACGCCGTTGATCGTTTACGCGCGCTTCTATCCAGCGCCGAACGGATACTACATTGCGAAGCGTTGGTTGGCAACTCACCCGAGGGCCCGCCCCTCCCCTGGCGCCGTATCCGTCCCCCGGGGGGCCCGCCCCTCCCCTGGCGCCGTATCCTCCCCCTCGCTCGTAACTCAGCTCCCCCCGGTTGCTGCAGAGCCGGCATCGAGTGTGCCTACTTCCACGGGGGTTCTCACGAAAGCCTCGCATGAACGTGAAGCTCTTTTATCTTACCTACTCAAAATGAGAAAGACTTCGATTTTCATAGTTTTGCATTGTATACAATCTTATGCGTCTTTGTTCCAGTTTTCAAGAGATGGAAAAGTTTTGAAGAAACAGTCTCAGTTTGTTCATGATGCCTTATTTCGTAAGTTGACTTTAGAATGAGTTTGCGAATTCCTTAGAACTGTTCGGATGCTAGTGTATTCGGCCTGCAACACAACGGGACGCGCTTTCATGAACCCCGCGCGCCCGATTTAATCTGAATGGATGTGCGCGAGTGCCGGACCTCGTTATTTCGAACAGCCCTGAGCAAAAAATGCTAACTCGCTGGTTGCCCCCGGGGCCGTAGGTGGGGGCGGGCGGGCGGGGCGGGGCCCGAAGCGGAACGCGGCCAGAGGCGTGGCTGGCGCGCGGGCGCGCTCGCGCGCCAGAGCCTGCCGCCCTGGAGGAGCCTTAAGGGAAGGCAACGACCAGGGCAGCGAAACCGAGTCAGCGCGACGACGCCCCGCCCCACCTCCCGTCCTTCCCCTCCCTCCCCTCCCCGCTCCGCTCCTGGCCGTTCGAGCGGCGCCGCACGCGACCAGCCCGTCGGGAGGCGATAGTGAAGACGTACGCCTTTCTCCGCAATCGAGAGGGGTTTTAAATGGAGGGCCACCTGGACCGAAAGAAGTTCCGTAATTGAGTTTTCTTGATATTCCGATTCTTCTTATCTTCAACCTTTCTCTTTGGTGATCATCAATGTGCTTGCCGAGAATTACGTTAATGAATTATTGTATTAAAATGTACTAATATAAACTGCTCCATCAATTTAATTTGACCCACATCCTTGTTTGTCTCGGAAACATGTGAACATATTTGGTTATTCTTTTGTTATTGAATTTCATTTCCTTGTGAATCGTATACGTACGACAATGTTTATTCATATTATTCTTTATTTCTTTTTTTTTTATTTCCGATCCGTCTCTTTTTGACCGACGTCTGATTTATAGTTTAGCGACATTTCCCAAAACTGTTCCCCTATTCCACAGTTCCGTAAGCATCTCTGACTGTCCGAACGGCGTCAAGTTATCTAAGCATAAGGACATCGGCGTCCGGCTGTTTGCTATTTTATGTCTGCACTGTAGTGGAATGTTTTTTTGCATCGTCACTTGTCACCTTCTATCAAGTTCAAAAGCTATATTACTTCAAACTGGGTCGAGTTTCTATTTCAGAACCTCAAGTGGGGTAATGTCATAATCCAAATGCATCGCAATTCGGGCTCGTAATTCCAATTACATACGTTGGAATTCGATATAGACTACGATTAACTCAAATAACATGTGTGGTAAGGTCGTAGAGTGAAATGTCATAGGGTATGATTTGCCACTAAAATAAATTAATTGAATGAGTATACTGGCCTAGGTTGTATTTTTATTAATCGTTTTCAGTACGAGCATATTGTTCAATTTTAATTTATCTATAACAAGTAAAGAGTAAGGAAAAGTAGTTTAATAACAAAAGGTACCTGATAAGTACAGAAAAATAGTTAAAATATGTTAATTCTTGTAGCATTGCACAGCCCGTCTGTCACGTAAGCAAACAAGCATGAAAGTTATCATGATTACTTCGATAATTCATCTTGACAGAAGGTTACTTACTTATTGAAAAAATGCAATAGGTCTTTTATAACTACACGTATAAAATCACTGAACCGTTTCAAAAACTCGAGCGTACTTTCCCGGCAGGCAGGCGGGCGATGACGCTGGCTGTTGTGGTGGCGGGTGGCGCGGCCAGCCACGCGTCTGTCCCGCCGCACTATAAACGCGACGCGTGCCTCGTCCCACGTCCCGAAATACTCTGCGCTTGCAGCGTCGACGCACAGGCCTCCGCCTCCGCCTCCGCTCCGCCGTCGCGCCTATTTCACGGATGACACAATGAGCTCTCTTGGCGCCGCGCCCTCCGCCGCCGCCGCCGCCGCCCTCCCGCTGCGGCCCACGCCACACGCGTCTCTCGTTGCCGTCCCGCGCTGCCACGCCCCGCCCTGACCCACCCAGCTCCACTCGCAGACCGGCTTAGGTGGCTCAGGGCGTCAACTACAGTACCATCAACGCACTACCTATGACCTGGAAGTCCGAGTGTTCCTGTCTGGACGGTGACATAATTCCGGCACTAACTAGATACCTAGGAATAGTTCTGTCGCTGTCTGGAGGAGAATTCTAGCAACCGGCTGCTCTGATCAGAAGATTTCCGTGTTTTTTCACTCAACGGCAGGCGAATGCCGGAGCAGTACAAATGCTCCATTGACCGCGCGCGATGTTTCCTTCCTCTTCCTTGTTTTATATTCACCCCTCACTTATAGACACTTACATCCACATCTGCCTGGAGGCCAGTCGGCAGCTTAGAGCTTGTCCGGGCTGGGGCATTGGATATACCTTGTAGGGGAAACAGCTGCAATCCGAAGCTTAGGTCGGCGCCGGATTTCACCATCCAGCGGGAGTAGAACACCGCCACATATCGAAAAAAATACATGAACTCTACTTACGGGACTAATGACATTAGCCGTTGACGCGCCCGGAAAAACTTATTAATTAATTGATCAATTAATCGATTAAATTCACTCGCATCCTCCTCATCCCGCGTAGCACTTGAAACTGAATTGCTTTGCTTTCTATCTTCAAACAAAATACAATCATAAATCAGACACTCCGATGAAAATAACCAAACAACTTTGTATTAATCGAACACACTAATTAAGGAAATTAAAAAGAGGAGTGAGTGAATTTGTTGTGATTCCGGACCCGTCAATTACTATGGTAATAAGATCCCGTAAATGTAGTACCTATTATTTACACGAGTGGGCCATTGTCTCCCCCCTCAGCGGCTAAAACGTGTGAAAAAACTGCGCCGATCTATTCCTTTCATTTGTTCACTCTAAGCATTTTGTATTTTGTTGGTACCGTTAATACTTCCTCAAAACTACAAGTGATCAGCCGCTGATACAAAGCGTGCTTTTAGTATCGTTTCGAAACACCGTGCTCTCTCCACCTCGCGCGTGAAGAAACTTGCTTGTTTTCTCCCATTCCACCTGACATAAGCTCACAACGACGCGCGTTCTCTGTTAATTTCTCTCTTAAAACCTTACGGTTCATTTCAATTTTCCGACCCGTTAGAACCACTACTCCAGCAACGGAGGCAGACTCCCGCAGCCACCGGCAGGACCGCAGCTCGTGAATGAGCGCAGGCAAACAAACATTATGCGTACGACTCGCAACCAGCGAGCTCGCCAAGGAAATTCAATTTATGGAATTATTCTCTTCTCATTTGAATACGACATTTATTCAAGCAATTTAATGTTCGTCTTTACAATGGGGGTATTACCCTTTCCCGCTTGGAAGTACAAAAACGCGTGAAAGGTTTTCGCTTCCGGTTCGTCGGCTGAGGAAGGTCGGGACGGTGGCGGGAGCGGGGGGGGGGGGGGAAGCGGCACCAGTCGCAGAGCGCGGGGGGGGGGGGCTCCGCGAATCGACGCGCGATTCCCGAGGCCAGTGCTCCTGGAAGGCGGGGGTCACGGAGTCAGGCGCGCAGGGGGGAGGACAGGGTGGAAGGGGATAAAGTGAAATATGCGCGCTCAGGCCTGCCAACGGCGGCGGGTGAGGACTAATGCCGCGCGCTGGCGGCGACGGCGCCGGGGCCTGGGAGGCGAGCAAAACATGCCGACCCCTCCCCGCCCCCACTGCTGCGCTGCGCAAACCGCGAACGCAATTCATCAGCCTGCCGTCGCCCCGGAAGCGGACCCGCCCCTCTCCCGGCGGCCTGTCCGCCCGTCCCCGCCTTCGCCCGCCCCGCCCCCACTTCGTCTGCGACCGCTCTCCACCGCTGCCAGCGCCCCATCGCGCGCCCGTTGTTAACGTCTCATCTAATCACATGAGCCCAAAGGCTTTAAGAATCGTATATCTTGTTAATTGATTTTTAATAAAACTGTGTGTTTCCGGGATGTTATTTCCGAAGGCTTTTTGTTGAAATATTATGTAGACCACTTTTTTCGTATGTAAGGTACCTTCTTTTTTTAACTGAATTATTGTACTACCTGTCACGTATGTAAATTGCCTTGCTCATTTTCTTTTAATTATGCAAATACTACTTTTATGTATTACAATCGGTACTAAGAAACTTAGTATTCTATGTTCAGATGTTAGGGTGGAACTAACGCTTACATAATTAGTACTCTTTTGTAAAACCTTGCTATAATACGACTTGTACTCTAATTCTGGGTCTTTGATACTACCACGTCGAAGTTTGCGGTAGGCTCCTCAGTGACATACAACCAGAAAATGACGGCTCAATTACCTCATTTAATGAATGCTAAAACTGTTTTTCTTTTAATAACTTCCGAAGAAAAGAGGGACAACTGGGCAAAGTTGAAGGGAAGAAGCGCGAAAGGAACACAGACGTGGCCGTCGCCCTTCGAAGTCCGCCGAAAACTTTGATAGAAAATTAAAAGGAAGAACTCTTTAATTAAAGTTGCAGGGCGCGGGTGGGGGATGAGGTTTGTCGGAGAGGAAGGGGAAGGGGAAGAGAAGGAGAGAACGATGCAGTGAGGCGAAGTGAGGGGAGTGGGGGGACAACGACCTGGGCGCGGGGCAGCCGAGGCGGGTGAAGAGCGAGGCTGGCGTTCTGCAGGCGCTATTCATAGCCGCGCGTCAACCATCCGTTCACAAGGAGGCAACTGCCCGATCTCGGACATCGTCCCCGCCCTCCCTCCTCCCCGCGTTCGTCCCCGCGTTCGTCCCCGCGTATGAGGCGCTGGGACGAGCCGCGCGCGGACGAGCGCAGGGGATGAGCGCGGGGACGAGCGCGCGGGACGTGCGCGGCGGACGAGCGGGGACGAGCGCGGGGACGAAACGCGGGATAAGGCAGAAACGGGGTCGCGGGCGGGGACGAAGAGGGGACGAGGGGCGGGACCGAGGGCGTGGACGAGCGTGTGGACGAGGGTTTGGACGAGAGCGTTGACGAGGCGTGGTCGAGGACGTGGACGAACGCGGGGACGAGCGCGGGGCACGAGCGCGGGGATCGAGCGCGGGACTGAGCGCGGGGACAGCGCGGGGATGGAGCGCGGGGACGAGCGGCGGGGACGAGCGCGGGACGAGCGCGGGGACGAACGGGGATAAGGCCAGAAACGGGGTCGCGCCGCGGGACGAAGAGGGGACGAGGGCGTGGACGAGGGCCGGTGGACGAGAGCGTGTTGCACGAGGGCGTGGTCGAGGGCGGGGACGAGGCCGGGACGAGCGCAGGGTCGACAACGCGTGACGAGCGCGGGGACGAGCGGAGGGACGACGCGCTGGGGTTGAGCGCGGGGACGAGCGCGGAGACGGCGCTGGGGATGAGCGCGGGGACGAGCGCAGAGGGACGTTGCGCGGGACGGCGCCGGGACGAGCGCGGGGAACAACGCGGAAACTTTAACGCGGGACGAACTCAGGGACGAACGTGGGACGAACCTGGGACGGAACGCGAGACGAAACGCGGGGAGGACGGGGAGGCGGGAGACGCATCTCCAGATCGCGGCAGATTGCCTCCTTGTGAACGGAATGGTTACGACGCAGCGGGCCTATGAATAGCGCCTGCCAGAAGCCAGCCTCGGTCTTCACCCGGCCTGCTGCGGCTGCCCGCGCCAGGTCGTTGTCCCTCCACTCCTTCTCACTTCGCCTCACTGCAATCGTTCTCTCCTTCTCTTCCCCTTTCCCTTCCTCTCCGACAAACCTCTCCATACCCCGCCGCCTGGCAACTTTAATTAAAGAGCTTCCTGTTTTTAATTTTCTATCAAAGTTTTCGGCGGACTTCGAAGGGCGACGGCCACGTCTGTGTTCCTTTCGCGGCTTCTTCCCTTCAACTTTGCCCAGTTGTCCTCTTTCTTCGGAAGTTATAACAAGAAACACAGTTTTAGCATTCATTAAATGAGGTAATTGGAAGCCGCTTTCATTTTCTGTGGTTGTATGTCAGCCTGAGGAGCTACCGCAAACTTCGACGTGGTAGTATCAGACCCAGAATTAGAGTACAAGTCGTATTACTAGCAAGGTTTACAAAAGAGTACTATTTATTTGTAAGCGGTTAGTTCGCACCCTAACATCCTGAAAACATAGAATACTAAGTTTCTGAGTACTGATTTGTAATATACATAATAGTAGTATTTGACATATTAAAAGAAATGAGCAAGGCAATTTAACATACGTGACAGGTATGGTCAAATTCAGTTAAAAAAAGAAAGTACCTTCAAGTACGAAAAAAGTGGCTACATAATATTTCACAAAAAGCTTCGGAAGTAAATCCCGGAAACTACAGTTTTATTAAAAATCAATAACAAGATAATACATTTTAAGCCTTTGTGGCTCATGATGATTAGATTGAGACGTTAAGGCGCGCGCGATGCGGGCGTGGCAGCCGGTGAGAGAGGGTCGCAGAGCGAAGTGGGGGGGGGCGGGCGAGAGGCGGGACTGGCGCGGGGCGGGGACGGGCGGACAGGCGCCGGGAGGGGGCGGGTCCGCTTCCGGGGCCGACGGCGGCTGATGAATTGCGTTCGCGGTTTGGCAGCGCGGCAGTGGGGGC
Organism: Gryllus bimaculatus; assembly: GCA_017312745.1. NCBI lineage: Eukaryota > Metazoa > Arthropoda > Insecta > Orthoptera > Gryllidae > Gryllus > Gryllus bimaculatus. The sequence continues at coordinate 2,447,849 of BOPP01000069.1, read as the reverse complement.
GGGAGGGGTCGGCATGTTTTGCTCGCCTCCCAGGCCCCGGCGCCGTCGCGCCAGCGCGCGCATTAGTCAGCTCACCGCCCGCCATTGGCAAGGCCTGAGCGCGCATTATTTCATTTATCCCCCTTCCACCCTGATCCCTCCCCCCCTGCGCACCTGCCTCCGTGACCCCCGCCTTTCCAGGAGCACTGGCCATCGGGAATCGCGCGTCGATTCGCGGAGCCCCCCCCCCCCGCGCTCTGCAGACTGGTGCCCCCCGCCTCCCCCCCGTCCCCGCACCGTCCCGAACCTCTCAGCCGACGAACGGAAGCGAAAACCTTTCACCGCATTTTTGGTACTTCCAAGCGGAAAGGGTAATACCCCCATTGTAAAGACGAACATTAAATTTGCTTGAATAAATGTGTATTCAATGAGAGAGAATAATTCCTATAAATTGAACTTTCCTTGCGAGCTCGTTGTTGCGAGTCGTACGCATAATGTTTGTTTGCCTGGCTCAATTTTCACGAACCTGCAGGTCTGCGGTGGCTGCGGAGTCTTGCCCCGTTGCTGGAGTAGTGCGTTTTAACGGGTCGGAAAATTGAAATGAAACCGTAAGGTTTTTAGAGGAAGGAGGAATTAACAGAGAAACGCGCGTCGTTGTGAGCTTTATTGTCAGGTGGAATGGGAGAAAACAAGCAAGTTTCTTCACGGCGAGGTGGAGGGAGAGCAACGGTGTTTCGAAACGATACTAAAAGCACGCTTGTATCAGCGCTGATCACTTGTAGTTTTGAGGAAGTATTAAACGGTACCAACAAAAATACAAAATGCTTTAGATGGAAAAATGAAAGAGAATAGATCGGGCGCAGTTTTTTCACACGTTTTAGCCGTGAGGGGGAGACATGGCCACTGCGTGTAAATAATAGGGTACTACAATTTACGGATCTTATTAACCATAGTAATTGACGGTCCGGAATCACAAACAAATTTCAGCTCACTCCTCTTTTTAATTCCTTAATTAGTGTGTTCGATTATACAAAGTTGTTTGTTATTTTTTCATCGGAGTGTCTGATTTTGATTGGTATTTTGTCTTGAACGATTTAGAAGCAAAGCAGATCAGTTGCAAGTGCTACGCGTGGGATGAGGGAGGATGCGAGTGATTTAAATCGATTAATTGGAATTCAGATTTTTTAAGATTTAAATAAAGTTTTTTTCCGGCGGGGGCCGTTTCAAAAATTTTCCTTCCTTTCCCTTTTTTTTTGGGTTG
>BOPP01000069.1:2433996-2444579 GCA_017312745.1 Gryllus bimaculatus | reverse complement strand
GCGAGCGATTAAGTGAAAGAAGGATGTGGCTGCGGCACGGAGGGGAGTGAAAGGGAGGGAGCGGGGTGGCTGCTGCACCGCCTTCGAGGCTATCGCTCTTCAAGTTTCTCGTAACGTTAACCCTTTTATGCTGTAAGGTACTTACTGTTCTTATTGCAGTTATGTACGTGTGGATGTTAGAGAAGTTCCGGAATTATCCAAGTGGCCTCATAAATTTGTGTGATAATGAAATTGTTGTTATTATTGTTATTATATGATTGAGTTTTTGCTTTATTGTTTTGCTAATGGGATGCATCTTTATTTATTAAAAATCAAGCCAACCCGCAAAAATAAATTACATTTTTTGTAGGAAATCTCCTTTTTTCGTTAAATAAGAATCATGCGTTTGACAAAGTATTGGACAAACGTGAATCTTGCGGACATCCGATTACGATCGTTGAAATTTGTTAAAAGTGCTCGAGCGGAAGAGGCTAACAAAGCCACGAAGAAACCCCCTTCCCGGCGTTAGAAGTAAACGTAAGCCCAGAATTGTTGCCTGGGGTGCATATCTGAGAGTGTTTGGTTCCACTGAATTCCCAGACGTTCTGCAAAGCCGCACGCGAGCACCGTTCCCTCTAAGCCGGCTGCGGCGTGAAGAAGGAAGCACTGGTTGGGGCTAGAGGCCTGGGTTCCGAGACCTGGAAGAACGTACAATCAGCCAAAAATTCCTTGTTTTTCAATTGTTTTATTGTTTTCTATTGTTTTTCTATTGTTTTCTATTGTTGAGTCAAAACTTACGGAATATAAGTGCACAAATATATATTTTTTTAATTTAATACATTATTATTATTATTATTATTATTATCATTATTATTATTATTATTATTATTATTAAATACTTATGGAATATGGAATAAATGCTATTTAACCCTTAAGCTTTGATTCCCTGTTGTCGTTAGAAGATTTGGTCCTTGAAGGTCGATCTTGTAATTTGATTATTTTTCTACCTAAGGCTTTTGTCGAGCCTACTGCCGATTACCCGCTACGTCCCGATGGGAAGCATATTTGAGCACACACTACACACCAACCACTTGCGGGCTCCTCTGAACTGTGGCCAGCAGAGCACAAAACCCTTCGTGACAACACATACATGGGACAAACAACCATGCCCAAGGCGGAACTAGAACCCGCGACCCTTCGGCCCGAAGCGCTGCGTCGGTTCACGCTCTTAGCCCCATCGGCCACCCGGGTCGGCTTTTGATTATCATTTTGTCTTAAATATTACTTTATTATTTATTATCGTAATCGGTAGCTTCGAAGCGTTGTCTTGAAGGGCTCGAGGCCGCGGGGGCGGTGGATGAGCTCTCTGTTAGAATATCGACAAAGTTGCTGTTCCATAACGAAATACATTAATTACAAATATTTGCTAGCCGGTGCTTTCTTGAAGATTTACTGTTCTGTGACATCAGTTATGTCGCAATGCGCACTGAGAATGAGAATAGTCGGAATAACACAATCAAATATTTGAATTATTCGCTCAAAAATTATTCACCAGCGCCGCGCTGCGCGTGGCGAGGCGTGGGATCGCTGCTCCTCGATCGCCGCGCCCCTAGCGAGCGGCTGCTTCCCATGCAAATGCATTGCGGCGCGGGCTAATGGGCCGTTGTTTCTGTGTGTTGCAGGTGAGTGCAGGCTCCGTCGCGGTGCGCAGCTCCTGCGCTGGCTCTTGGCCTCGCTTGCTTCGCCCCGGCGCGCAGGTCTGTATCCCGGAGCCGTGCCCCGAATGGACATTGGCTGGCTGCAAATTGACCTTTAGAGATGAATAGCTTTTGGATATGTATAGCTGAAAATGTTCTAATGGAGGTGGGAAGTCAAATAACTGAAAATCAACGAAAATGTTGGATACGGGTTCTTGATATGTGATCGCACGTTTCTTCTTTCAGACTCTTTTTTTTTTTCTTTTCTTTTTTTCTAGATAGATCACACGAATTGTCTAATACTTACTTTAGATAATCCACGAATACTGTAATCTCGCATTTTTTTAAAAAGGTTCACTTTACAAAACTTCAATTTCCACGTTTTTCTAACTCAAAACGTTCAACGTTCAAAACTCAATGTTTTTAAATCAGTTCATTGTGCCTTTTTGACTCCGTTCATTCGAAAATTATTAATTGATTTTTATTTAATACGCTGTACATACTAAAGAGTATTGTTTTCTGATGCGCGGCGGTAAATAGTCGCTAGTAAAATAGTTGGAAAGTTGCAACAAAATAATATTTCACCACCAAATTTTTAAAATTACGAAATTATTATTAAAATAACCAGAAATCGGTACCGAATTGTCACATTCTCAAGTGCAATGTTTTTATTTGCGTTATAAATTATATTTTACACTCAATTTTTCAAAAAATGTTCAAGGAACCCGTCCCATCATTGACTATTAAAAAGTAAACAATAAAAATACACAGTTGGAAGAAAATATTGCAATATGTGTACACGTTTCTAGAAGGAGGAAGTTGTAGTACCTATTCGGTTACAGGTGTCTGTAGAACAAGTGATTGACAACGGAAAGTTAAGACAGTTCGTTGGTAAGCAATGACGAAATTATGAAAAAAAGCACAATAGTGCATTATTCGAAATTACTTCTGCCAGACTACATTACACTGCTGGTGAATGACATCTTCAGGTGCACTATCCACATATTAGACGTACGAATACTTCATTTTCTTGAGTAATCACGCAATTCCATCCAGAGCATCTCCCCGTCAAGTAGATCCATGCCGCCTCTTCCGACTCTCCAGAGAAGTGCGAGAAGTTGCTTCATTACGAGGCATCGCGTGCGGCGTGCGAAACATCGATACTTCGACACATCACCAAAAGGTTTTCTACTATGTCGGTCCTTAAAACATCAATGTTTAAAATATCCATGTTGTAAAGATAAGGCATTTCGAAGTAAAAGCCCTGGTTGGAATGTGTTATAAAACGTCAATATTAGTTTAAAGTACATTCTGCCTTAACTTTCACTGTTCTCTTCATTTTCTAATCAATTTACTGAGTAGTCAAGGTTGAAATTGAAGTTTAATAATATTACCGTGTTCAAAATAATAAAAAAATGTAACAACCCGGGAGGAAGGTCGCGAATAGCAAACACTTTCCTGCCGCTGGGGATGGACAACAATGACAGTTGTCAACAGCTGATGATTTCGAAAAACTACAAATAAAACAGATGCCTGAAATTTGTATGTATATAATGATAATTTTTTTCCAAACATCGATTTTTCTGCACAAACATCGATCTAAAGAAAACATCGGAAGTAAAACATCGATGTTGTCAGTGGCTGTTGATTCTGAGTAATCCACAAATAAAATAGATTCTGGAAATTTTATGTTCTAATATTACGTCCTATTTTATTTTTTATGGTAGCCAGTTACGGGACAAAATAACAAAGGTGTTTATTTTATGACCCATAACTGGCTACCATACAAAATAATATAGGACGTAATGGTACTATATATATATATATATATTATATTATATATATATATATATAGTAACATGGTACGTGTGTGAAAGTTAGCAAAAAGACTTAACTGAAAACTGGACATTTCACTTAGCATATGTTATAGTATGGTGTTTTAAAAACATGGGTGTTTTTTTGCCATCCCTACTCGATGGCCGCCGGGGGCAGCGGCGGCGGCGCGGCGGAGGCCAGGGAGCGGGGCGGGGGACGGGGTCAAGTGCAGTGCACGCGCGGCCGAGCCGCGGCTTGGTCCCAGCCGCCGCTGTCACCTGCACAATTGCCGCCTCATTAAGTAGTTAAGCCGTGAAGGTTGGAGAAAGCCGGGGGGGGGGGGTTGGCGAGGCCCGAACTGCAGGCGGCTCCCGACGCGCGCCCGGGCGAGAAGAATTTTTCGCCTTGGAAGAGGCGGACGTGCAACAAAGCAACTTGGACTTTAAAGTGTAGTGTGTTGCTCTTGTTTCGGAGCATTGCAAGAATGAAAAACCTGATGGGATTTTATACGAGTGACGAGATACTGATAAGAGTACGAGAGTTACTGACACGAGAAATGACAAACGGATGTGTTTCCTTTCAGTGTGAATTTGAAAAGGAAAGTTCTCTGCATGAGACGAAAGAAAAAGTGCCAGGTTTGAATAGGCTAACGTTTCAAATTAGTGTGGGATGTTCGTATTAAAATTACCAAATGATATTTCCTTATTAGCCGTAAGTCTACCCTTAAAATGTTTTGTAGAATTCGCAGGTGAAGCCGTTATTAGATGTACATTAATTTACGCATCTCCAATTTGCTGTAACCCTGCCAATTGGTGTAACCCATTTGAACAGAACACACAAAATACATTTCAATTCAACAATAAAATTAATTTCCAAAATATATTTGGACCATTATTTGTAAGTTATAAGATTCATATAGAATTATACTTTGACTTCGCTAACGACAGTGTAAATTACATCACCACACATAAACTGACTAATTAAATATCCAATCCAAGACATTTCGGTGGAAATTTCGTAGAACGACTAGAAGTTCTCATGACAGATAACACTCGTCTCGACCATTAGCAATAAGTACGGGAATGTAACAATTTCTTCATAAAATATGAGTCATCTCTTCGACCTCAAAAAATGTATATCGGTATATGTGCATAATATGTGCAAAATGCTAATATCGGTCGTAACGCAGAGGTGAAGTCATTGCGATCTTCGCGTTACCTTGGCATTAATACGTCAGACAATCGACCATCGAGTGTACACACTTCCATCGACACGTCTGGTTGTTTGCCGTTCTTGTGCGCTGCTTGACAGTTTCTGGTGACGTCAAAAAACGACTCGTTCGAAAACATACGAACTATTTCGAAAAAAAATACAAGTGGATTCTTTACACCAGAAAGATACAATAAGCGCAAATCAGTAAACGAAGACGCAGTGCACTTTTCTTTCGAGAAATTGTGGCTTTACCACAATTTTCAACTTTAAATAATTAATTTACGGAACAGAGATGTAAAGGGGGATCCTTGTTTGTATGTTATTATTTGATTCTAGCGACACAATTATTGTATTTTTTCATGTTTTTGGAACTTTGCAGATTTTTCCTTGTATATATGCAAGTTTGTTTTCACCTTGAGGATCGTTTGCCCATCCATTTTCTAGGCGAATTGTGAGTGAAATTCAGGATGCAAACTGCAGCGGGTAAAGTTTCCTTCGGGCGTGTGGGCAGCCTTCGCCTTGGGTCAAGGTTCGCCCCCCCCCCCCTTCCTGCTCCCAGGAGCCGGTTTAGTGGCTGTTCCGCTGGAAGATACCGCTGGAGATGTTGCAGCTCCGTCGCCGCCGGCGCCGGCCCGTATCCTCATGCCCGCCACGTCCCTGCACCCGAATTATGAAAATATACTGGAGTCTTGACCCCCAGGCATTTATGTTAAACGATGACTCAGGGCGCGAAGGTTGAGTTATATTCAGTCCCGGACGTACTTGTTTGGTTGCCTTTCGTGCGGGCGACGTGCATCCATCTTTTTACATTTATTTATGTGGATGGAAGTGTGCGCAAGCGGCCACACGGCCGTAATTTCTAGATTGTCAGTTGACGTGCTTTCCTAGTTGCGGAAGTCTCTTTGAACGATACCTCAAAGTTCGCCTTGACGATAAGTACGATTCTTGATGTAAACTCTTTGGAAAGTGTTAACTATTTAACAATTAACTGTATGCAAAGATAACTTCCGTGTGACCTGATTTTGCAGTTTGTAATGTGCTTTTAAGTTACTTGTGAAACAAACTAGATACATGATAAAACACGACCTTTGGGTCCTCTATGAATCCTTAATCAGAGTTTTTCGTCCTCCTACCACTTCCTTTCGTTGTCTAATTATTAACAATTATTAACACTATCATTCATTTTCGCACATAAACAATTTTTCGACATACTTTCATTTGTGTGCTCTGACCTCACACAAAACTACTGCTATCACTCTCACACAATCTTTGCACGAGTATTGAGTTTTCCCTTTCTACAGATTGTTTTTCCCTCCGTTTATTTACTCCCTCCGTTCATTACCTTTTGCCTCATATTAAAAAACGATTCCAATCGTCTATTTCACAATTTTTCCGATGACACAAAGGCTATATTGGTATATGAATACGTCTTTAAACATGCTGGAAACAGCATGTTCTAAATCGTTACTATCAGGAACAATATTTCACATTATATTTTTTGGACTGCAATACAAAATACCAGTATTCCAGAAAGGTATCTCAGAATCTACTTTCAATTGAATGACAAAGTCATACTTCGACATTTTCATGCACTTTCTTCTTGAATAATAAATGGATTCAGCTGAACGTGTATCAACGTATTCAAGGTGAAATAACTACTGTATCAGCTAACTCAGGGAACATCTGCAAATTCCTTGACCTTACTTGACTACCGCCCCCCTCCTCTTCTGTGTCCGCTCTGTTTCGTATACTCCCCGCTGTGCCTTCCGACCCCGCTGTCTGCCCCATCCCCACGCGCCCCGCCCTCTCTCGCAGGGGCCCCGCCCCTTTTGCCCCCGCGTGGCCTCCGCCCCCCCCCGGCCCGAGTGTTGTAGCAAGCCCTTCCGCCTTGTTTGCTTGTTCCATCTGGGTGCCCGCTGCCCCCCCAACCATGCAAGGGACTGGGGACAAGGGACTCGGGGAACAAGGACTGGGGACAAGGGACTGGACAAGCGGACTGGGACAAGGGACTGGGACAAGCGATGCCGGGACAAAGGGACTGCGGGACAAGGGACTGGAACAACGGACTGGGAACAAGGACTGGAACAAGGACTGGAACATGGGACTGGGAACAAGGGACTGGGGAACAAGGGACTGGGAACAGACGGGACTGCCGGAAAAGGACTGCAAGCGACAAGGACTGCCAACGGACAAGGGACTGCGCCCCATAACGGACAAGGATGCAATGGACAAGGACTGCAATGGACAAGGACTGCAAGGGGACTGGGGGCTGGCGGCGAGTCGCGGCGGTCGTGGCCCCGTGAATCACGCAAGCGTTGCCCAAGAGCCTTCAGCGTGCACCAGCTCGCCTCCGAGCCGGGACTCCTCTTCGCGCCGCGAATAGGCCTTCGCCCGCTTCTTGCTCCGGGCGATAGCTCTCTTTCCGTATACATGCGATGTCTTCACTGCTTGACCTTGTCTCGACACGCTATCTTTCAACCGGCGAGCTATATTTGATTTATGCGTCCTTGCGCGCCGGCTAATGTCTAGTTTGCGGGGAGATGAACGGGGTTGGCCGTTAGAAGTCGTTGTTCTGCCATTTTTAAGCCGCGTTCATTATTTGGCGCGACTCTCCTGAAATAGCGAACGGTCATATTTAAACGTTAAGCATTTCCAATTCATCAGTGTAAGAATCAATGATACATATCTACATATGTGTTTAATCCTCTGTCTTGTGCTGTCGGCGAATCTGCCATATTATGGCAATGGAATCAACGCCATTGAAAGAAGATTGTTAAAAGCAGAATTACAGCCCGCTAGTTATTCAAATCTGCTATACGCAGTACATTTTACGACCTTATGTCAGCGATTTAAAAATTCGACTTTTTGTCTCATATCTGACCTGAAACCCGAAGCTATTAGAGAACTTTTATGTTGATGGCCTCATAATATAAATGTAGAAATTGCCAGAAAAACTTCTTCTTATATTCCCCTTTATAAGTTTTAATAATTTAAAGTCACTGTTTTTGGGGAGATGCACCTTTAGAACTTCACACTCTTTGAGAACTGGGGACAATGACTAGCAAGACATGTATGTCTTGCTTCAGAGAGCCAAATAGAACAAGCGAAGTTGTCTCAGGAAACGCCGCCCCCCCTCGTCAAACGATTGTAGTTAGCTCTAAACACTAAGGAGCTACTGCAAGAGGACTGTGGGATGCCACACACATACACAGGCCGCACTTCGTTACAGAAGGATGCTATAAATGTAATGGTAGATTACTGTACAATTTGTACATGAAACTATTGTAAATTTGTACATTAAAATTTACTTAATATAAGGGTATATGTACATTAAAATACGTTAATGTAATATTGATATTGAGATTTAATGCCATACATAATAATCGAGTGTAAAATTTTATGTAGAGTCTCTCCCCGTATCACATGCCTCTCATCAATCATGTTAATGCTATTCATAATAGCCAGTTTGGTGAAGATTGCGTTCATTCATTCATTTAGGTTTCCAGATAAGACCATTCAGCCTGTACATTAAATTTGCAAGCGTTTTCGTGATTAATTATTTAATGTTTAATTTCATTAAAGATAGCGCCCACACTGTCAGAAATTTCCGCATCTCACATTCCACATACGCGCTCCAAGCCCGCCAGCGCGACCCCTGGCGTCCCGCAGCCCGGGCTGGCGAAGGGGGTGGGCTTGGGCGAGCCCTGCGCCGTCTCGCGGCCGGGGCCGCTCTTCCGCCAGCGCATCCGCCTCGTGTGTTTCCTCATTAGCAGCGGGCGAAGCGCTGAGCCGCAGGGGGCGGGGATGCGGGTGGACAGGTATGGAAGCGAGGAGGGGAAAAGGTCGAAGGTGCGGAGGGACGTTTGGGCGGGGCAGGACTGTTGGAAGAGGGCAGGGCTGCGTGGGAGATGAACGCCCGTAGGAGGCGTGACGGGCGGGGGAGGAGATTGAAGAGAGGCGGTGGTGGGGGGAAGAAGGAGGTGATGATTGCGGGGGGCAGTGGACGGCGCTGCGGACGAGGGGCATGGTGGGGTGTCAGAGATGAGGGAGCCAGAGCGGGTTGGAAAGGCGACGGCACAGGGAGAAGAAGGGCGACGCCGGAGCTGGGAGGGTGGGCGTGCGAGGCCAAGCCCTGGGATGTTTGGGCAGGGGCGGCGCGCGGGGGCGGAGCGCGGCGATACGGAGCGGGGCCGAGGCGAGCGGAAGGCGAGGCGGAGCGCGGGCGAGCGGAGGGGGCGAGCGGAGGCGGGGCGAGCGCGTGAGCGCGGGCGAGGCGGAGCGCGGGGAGGCGGAGCGGGGCGAGGCGGGCGCGGCGAGGCGGGGCGGGGCGAGCGGAGCGGGCGCGGGCAGACGGAGCGGGGCCAGGCGAAGGGGGCGTAGGCGGGGCGTAAGGGGCGGGGACGGCGAGCGGAGCTGGAAGGGTGGGCGGGGCGGAGAAACGCGGGCGGGGCGGGGCGAAGCGGAGCTGGGAGGGTGGGCGGGCCGGGGGGCAGGTGGAGTTGGACGAAGCGCTGCTGCTCGTGGTGCCGACGCGCGCGGCGCTGGGCGTGCCTGCGAATGCAGCAGCGGCGGAGGGCCGCAGCCGCGTGGCAGCGTAGGTGGGTTCGCGCGGGTCGCGTTACCGCGCGCCAATCATGGCGTTCACCCGACCCCCGCACGTGGGCCACCCGGCCTCAGGATGGAGGTGCCCGATTTAAGGCAGGCTGCGGACGGAGGCGAAATTTAACCGGTATTAAATTTAGATCGAAAACAACTTTTCAGCTCGCTGGATTGCATGCCGTGATTTACATCCACCGTCTTTTAACTTTCACCACATTTTGAATTAACGAGTAGTACCTCTTAGACGATATGATGCCTAAACGCTGTCAATATTTTGCTGTTCTCAATTTGCAATTCAATATTTAGAGTCCGGTAAAAGATTGTGAAACTTAAGAAAAAAGTAGTTACGTGAATTTTATGTAATCAAAAACAGATTGAGCTTATTCAAATGCTTCCAAAAGATTCCACATCTGCCTTACAGATGTCTAGCATCTCAAGGGATTAAGAAAAGGAGGGAGGAAGAATTTGACATTTTTAGCGTGGGGAAACGTATAAGATATTAATGTTCAATATCCTGATCCATCCACATCCACCCAAAGTTTTGAGTGCATTTGTAAAGAAGCGATATTAAATGAACTAGAATGACTATTTCATACATTGATACTTCTATGATAAATTAATTTGATGTACTGTGTGTTTATAGCCAAACAACTTGTAAATTTTAGCCTTAACCAATATAAATGTGTGCATATCATCGTTCATATTACAATATTTACACAAGTAATTATTGATGAATATACGATTACATCAGTGTTTTTTCCACTATAACCGAGGACACTGGTGTAAGACTCAAATGTATTTGATAAATGCTATCTTCTCCTTCCTTGAAAAATCTTCCCCTACCTTCATCACGGAGTGATGACCGCCAGCGGTTATTTCATTCAATTAAGAGAAGGACGATCTTGCCGTCCATGTGCAAGGATGGAATGGAGTTCTCACCACATGAGCCCCCACTGCCACACACGCCACGCTTTCGAGAGGGCCACCCAGAAACGGTGGCGATGCGAAGCGTCATGCGCGTCCCTCCTTCGCGCTGCCCCTCCTCATCTCCCATCTCCTCATCTCCTTCATCTCCCTCTCTTCGTCCGCTTCCCCTCCCCCTCTGTACCCTACCTTCCCCCTCCCCTCCCTCCCATCCTTTCTTCTCCTCCCCCCCTCTCCATTCTTATCCCCCTCACTCTTCCCTCTCCCTTTTCCCCGCCCCCATCTGCCCTTCTTCACACATACACCTCGCCCCCCTCCTCCCCCTTTGCTTCTCCTCTCTAACTTATCCCCCTCCCT
>BOPP01000069.1:2413822-2433971 GCA_017312745.1 Gryllus bimaculatus | reverse complement strand
GAAAACAATTTCCAACTCGCTGATTGCATGCCGTGATAATCATCACCGTCTTTTTAACTTTCACCACATTTTTGAATTAACGAGTAGTACCTCTTAGACCGATATTGCCTAAACGCGCAATATTTTGCTGTTCTCAATTTGCATTCAAATTTAGAGTTCCGGTCAAAGATTTGAAACTTTAAGAAAAAAGTAGTTTACGTGAATTTTATTAATCCAAAAACAGATTGATCTTACTTCAAATGCTTCCAAAAGATTCCACATTGCGTTACAGATGTCTAGCATTCTCAAGGGATTAAAGAAAAGGGAGGGAGAGTAATTTGACATTTTTATGCGTGGGGAAACGTATAGATATTAATGTTCAATCCCTATCCATCCACATCCACCCAAAGTTTTGAGTGCCATTTGTAACAGAATTAAATGAACTAGAACTGACTATTTCATACGATGACTACTTCTATGTCATAATTAATTTGATTGTGTGTTTATAGCCAAAAATGTAAATTTTTAGTGTAACCGAATATAAATGTGTGCATATCATCGATTCATATTACAATATTTACACAGTACATTTATGAGAATATACGTCATTACATAGTGTTTTTTTTCCACTATAACGAGGACAACTGGTTAAGAACTCAAATGTATTTGATAAAAGTGTATCTTCTCCTTCCTGAAAATACTCCCCTACCTTCACATGCGGAGTGATGGACCGCAGCGGTTATTTCATTCAATTAAGAGGACAGGAATCTTGGCCGCCATGTGCAGGATGGAATGGAAGTTCTCACCACATGGCTCCCCACTGCCACACACCTACGCTTTCGAGAGGCCACCCGAGAAACAGGTGCGCGATGCGAAGCGTCTGTCGTTGCGGTCCCTCCTTCGCCTGCTCTCATTCCCCTCTTCTCATCTCCCATCTTTCTCCTCTCCCATCCCCCTCTACATCCCCCCTTACCTTCTCCCCCTTCCTCTTCATCACCCCTCCCTCTCTCCCCTTCCCCATCTCCTCCTCCCTGTCCTCTCCCCCCTCCCTCTCTCTTCCCCGTCCCTCTTCCTCTTCCCCTCCCTCTCCTCTTCCCCTCCACTCCTCTCCCCTCCCTCTCCCTCTCTCCTCCCTCTCCTCTCCCCCTCCCTCTCCGTCTGCCCCCCTCCCTCTCCTCTTCTCCCCTCTCCTCTACACCTCCCTCTCCTCTTCCCCGCCCCTCCTCCTCTTCCCCTCCCTCTCCTACTCCCTCCCTCCTCCTCCTCCCCCTCCCACTCCTCTCCCCCTCCCTCTCCTCTCCCCTCCCTCTCCCTCTCCCCTCCCTCTCCTTCCCCCTCTCTCCACTCCCCCTCTCTTCTCTCCCCTCATCCTCCCTCCCCCTCTTATCTCTCCCCTCCCCCTCCCCCTCATCCCCTTCCCTTATCTACCCCTTTCGGCTCTCGCCCTCCCTTTTCCTACTCCTCCTGGTTGCCCACATCTCCACGGGCGGAGTCGGCGGAGGTCGCGCGGTCACTTCTCATTTACAAACAAACGCCACTCGAGCCAGGGCGGCGCATCTCCGCATCGGCCTTCTCTCCTCTGCCCTCCTCTCCTCTTCTCTCCACTCCTCTCAACCGCCACGTGCGGCGCGCCCGGCGGCCGTGGGAAGAAGCGAACTTTCCTCAGTCTGGAAATCTCTAGTCATTTGGTTCCATTCTTTTTAAAAGAATTGATAAGGGACGTTTTGGGAGTTTTGTAACTTACGCCACACATTGAGTCACTTCACAAGTGATTTTTACTTCTCCTAATATTCTTTTTGCAGTAAATGTTCATTAAACCTTCAGGGCGTGGTTTTCCAATACAAATACCAAATGATTTACTGTTATATTACTATTCGTATTATTGAACGAAAAATATGTGAAACAATTTAAGGGAATCTCATCTTAGGCTAGAGATGGCAATCGGAACACTAGTCATTGGAAGGCTCATAAAATCCAGTACCAAATTTTGAAATGGAACAGTCATGCCATTCTAAAAGAGAGGAAGGAGAAGTAGAAAACGTTCAAGAGAGAGGGAGAGGTTAACGAGGAGGAAAGGGAAAAAGAACAAGAGGAGGATCCGAAAATCGGCGGCAGTTCGCGGTGCGTACGCTCACCCGCACTTGGGGGCGTGGGGGGGGGGGCGTGGGAGCGGTGGGCGCGTATTTCTGGCGTTTGGCCGCCGCGTTTCTCCGCGCGTCGAACACGCGCGGCGCTTTGTCGGGCTGGCCAGCGCCCGCGTTGTCTCCTTTTAGCGGTTGACGGGCGCGTCGAATAGGTCGCTGCGAGCTCCGGCAGCGCTCCAAGCGCTGGGACGCGCGCGTTCGTCAACCGCAAATAGCAGCGGCGAGAGCCCTCGACCGCTTCCGACACGCCTCTCGCCCGGCGGCGCTTCAACCAATTAAGGGACTCGAAGTGGGGTAGCGGTTAGAATGCTTGCCTTCCATCGCTAGCGCTGGGGTTCGAAACCCGTTCAACCCATGACGGGCTGAGTTCTGCTCAGAGTCAGCATTGCCGCTGTCTGTGCGGAGTCTCTGACCTGAAGGTCTCAGTGTTCGAGTTCCGACGGCGACACTAGGTGGATAGCTTGGTCGCTTTCAGTCGTTGTGTGGAGGAGAATTCAGCGGCCAGCTGCACTGATCGGTAGTTTTCCGTGGTTTCTCCAATTGATACCAGGCGAATGTCGGAGCAGTACCCCAACAAATGGGCCATTGGCCGACGAATCCTGCCTCTTCCTTGTCCTATTCTCTCCAATTCATTAAACACATATTTGACCGCACTACAGTCACACATATGACAGGAGGCCAGTCGGGAACTTAGAGCTTGTCCTTGCTGGCGCAGTGCTCCGCTAGGAGAGACCTGGAGGGGGGAAAACCCGCAATCCGACGTGTAGATGGGCGCTGGATTTCTCCATCCAGTCGGAACACCGCCACCTCGCGGGTTGAATCATTCACTACACTAACTGGACTAATGATAATTGCCGTTGACGTGCCCGGAAATATCAATCAATCCTGTAATTCATGGGGAATTTGTGATGGGCAATGTGTGTTCACGGCTGATTTTCTCTGTGTTTTCCCATTTCTCTGCCCCACGATACACGTTTCATCATTCGTATCATATCTTCGTAATCTTGTATTGATTCATTCATTCTAGGCATGACCGTAGGGCGTGGACGCTGGAATCATCATAAAGAGCTCTATTACTTGAATGAGTGAAACGTGTAGTCATTCGTTCTTCTAGATGATTGTTGGAAATTCATTGTCCACAACAAAACAATTGCAAAAAAAGACATTTGCGTTTTCATATCGGTGGAGAAAACTCAATCGAGCACTTTCGAATGAATTAAAGTTTTGAAGGGATGGTTGTGAAATGCATGAGAAAGAAGAAGAGTAACGGTCTAAGTTTCCAAAGATTAATTTGCCCCGCCATTCAGGGAACATGAGTCTGCAGTCATCAATCATCAAGCCTCATATTATGGTGGCTTGGAATAATTTAATTGAAAGATTAAACACTTTGTTAATTTCTACATAAATGCTACTCTTGATCTTTCAGGTTGTGTTCCTTTCGGTGTGTTTACTCCCTTTTTGAGACAAGATCACTTTGTTGTAATGTGCAATCATTACTTTTATACTGATTTATTTATTTGCCTTTTTTATACTTTACTCACTTTTTCGTGGGGGAAAATACCTGCAAATAATATGCATTTAAACTTCTTGATTTGGGAAGCACAGAGCAACGAAATGAACAAACAAGAAATTGCAGTTTGCATACGTGTTTCCTTATATTTTGTGCGTAAAATGTAATAATTATGGCATCGTAGTGAGTCGGTTATTTGATTATTAATTAATTTGTCTGTTTTTCGTTAGTTGTGAGGGCCTCTTTTAGAACACCTACTGGCCTAAAACTGAATCCAGAACTACAGCAAAGAAATTGTGATATGATTGACGTTTCATTTGTTTATTTATTTCAAAAATTCTAATCAGTTCTAGTGCTAAAACCGCAACCTTCCAGACTTGTAGAAGATCGGATGTTATGTACACGAAATAACGTGCACTGTGATAGCACTGTTTACATACTATGCAGTCAAGTCGTGATGTTTGTTATATCAACAAAAGATAAAGCGGGACAAGTCATCCTTCACAGACATAACTAAAAATTTCCTGCTTTGACCAACACAAAAGAAGAACCAGTTGGTATCAATTGTGATATATATTCAAGTTTATGGAGATTGAAGGTCGAAATAAGTAAATAATTTATTTGTAGTGTGTGTTTACCCGTGGATTTCGGAGGGTCAGAAGAAATCACAAGGAACATATCTATAGTACAATTCAAGTATTCATTTAGGAGTCATTTCCATGCATAAGAATTTGAATGTGTATTGTACTGCAGCGACCGAGTCTTGCAGAATGTGGCGAGCATATGCAGGAAAACCGCAAGTCCTGTGTTTGGTGGAGAAAAAATGAGCTATTTTTGCATTCTGATTGATATATCGAATTGCACAATTAAAATATGTCGAAGGAAATGGAATACCGCCCGGAATATTTTTGAACTATGATCAAAGTATTATCGAATCGCGTGCTATGAATTTCGAAAATCCTTTTTATTGTGAATCATTCTATCCTGCGACGCATTCTCCGAAGACGCCGGTTGTGCAACCCTTGGCAGCCCACTTGACGCAGTAATGATGCAAATATCTGCTGGGGGCGCTGATGCCGATGAGGCAACCAGTTCCGCATCATGGCGGCATCCCCTCGCCTTCTATTCTCTCCGTAGCGGCCCCCGCCCCGCCCCGCCCCGCCAAGCCCAGCATCCGCTCGGCTCGCTTCAGCCGCCGGCCCTCCGCCGCGCCCGCTGGGCGCGCGTAACCTTTGTCCTCCGCCGTCGCCAGCCGTTCGTCGGCTGCGTTAGGCCGCCCCTGGCCGCAGCGGCGTGACGCCCGTCAGGTGCAGGTTCGCGGCGCCGCGGGCGGGCGGGGCGCGCGTCGCGCCTGCGCGGGCGGCGCGAGCCACTAAAGGTGTGCGCGCGCGCCCGCTCTCCAAGGGCAGGGCCACCTTGAACAAAGTAAGCTCCCCACCTCCGCCGTCCACGTGCGTCAACATAGGCCCCCGCTCGGCCCTTGGCGACGCCCCGGTCCGTTCCGCCCGCCCCAGATGCCGCTTCGGGGTGCGCAGGCCACTCACCAGAGCGCGTCCCGGCGCCGCCCGGGCTTGCTCGCCAGCGCCTGGGAATCACTAACCGACCCGCCCCTCCCCCAACCCACCAAATCCCCACTTCCACACGCCCACACGACCCGACCCCCGTCCGATCTCGCCCTCCCACCGGTTGCCACCCGGCCTGCCACTTCCCGCCTTGCCACCCGCCTTGCCACCGCACTCTGCCACCCACCTTGCCACCCGCCCTTTGCCACCCGCCTTGCCACCCGCCTTGCCACCGCCCTTGCCACCGCCTTGCACCCCGCCTTGCCTCCCCCTTGCCTCCCGCCTTGCCTCCCGCCTTGCCTCCCGCCTTGCCACCACCCGTGCCACCGGCCTTGCAACCCGCCTTGCCCACCCGCCTCGCCCCCGCTCGTCCCCCCGCCTCGCCACCCGCCTCGTACACCCGCCTCGCCACCCGCCTCGCCACCCGCCCTCGCTCTCCTTTGCTGCCACACCTGCTCGTTCTCCCGCCTTGCCCCTGTTTGCCGTGCCCCTGTGTCACCTTGCCCCATTTTACGCTGGCTTCGCCGTCCGCGTGGCCTCCCGGCCGCAGCGCGCGTCGACGGCCGTGCGGCGCGTCGCATTTGCCGCCTATGGGCGCGCCGCGCTCTGGCGCTGACGGTAACGCGCCCCAAGTTGGCGCGGGAATGCGTCAGGCGGCATTCATTCACGGGCGCCGCGCCGAATGCCGAGTTGGTGTTCGGCCCGCCTGAGGCAAACGCTCCCGCGTTTCTTTAGCGGCGCATAAACGAGTTGAAAAGCGAATATAATAATGAGAAGAGGTTTTTCATCTGTCCGGGCAATCACAGCAGGAGTGATTAGTATTAAATATCAAAAAAACGAAGAACGGAGAGAATAATCGCTGTGAATCTCTCGGACATATGCTGTTGCGAATAATGGATGACTATTCGGCTTAATAAGAATTAGTAAAATTTGTGTCCGTGGTTTATTAAAGAACGTAATCAAATTAAAAATTCCTGACGTACTGTGTGCTGGAAACTGACATATTTTATTGTTAATAAACTGTAGCTCCACTTGGTTGTTGTTTTTTCTCAATCTAGCAATTTAAACTATGTACGATTTTGTAAAATATTCGAGTAATAACGTGCAATCAACAATTTAATGTTTATATTAAATATAGCTCAAGATATATTACAACTTTACTACTTTTCCTAACGTAAAGTCCTGAGTAAGGGTGTAGGTCTGCATTGCTGAGAGATAGACCGCTATTCCCTCTCCTGTCGCTGGTGGTCACAACTAGCCCTGCTCTCTAGCTTTGTTCAGCCTGCTCACGGAAAGCCCACTACGTGGTGAGCAATGGAAACAATGCAAATGGCAACGAAGATTGCCGGTGTGGTGGGTGGTGTTGTGTGTTCAGTATTAGAAGCCTTGGGCGCGCGCCTCTATCTCTGAAGCGCTAAACGCTGCCATTTCCGGCGCTTTTGCATGCGGCCTGCTTCTTCTATCAGCGCCTGACCCAGTCTCGCGCGACGGTTCCTGCCTCCAACCCCCTCTCCGCCCCCCGCCCCCCCCAGCCTCCCCGCCCCACCGCCCTGTCCTGCTCAGGTCCCGCCTCATCCTTCGCCGGCACGACCCTTCCCGGCGTCCCCACTCGCTCCTGTCCCGGCCTCGCCCCGTCCTCCCCCCTCCGTTCGCGGCACGCAAGTTACGCGCCCCTCAAACTCGCGTCCTCTCGCGTGTGCGCATCCCTCGCGGTGCGAACCAGGCTTCCCGCGTCCTCCCCTCACAGGTCGGCTTGATGGGCGGCTGTTTCGCCGGGATCGTCCGGATGTGTATTAAAGCCTAAGAATTTTTTACCCGGCCCCGCCTTTACGGTGGCCATCTCGCGCGATTATTTGCCGGCGTGGAGTCTCGACGAACCCCGCCGCCGTCCGTGGCGGCTCTGCACAGCGAAGACGCCGCGCCTGGAGCCGTGTATAGTGCGGGCTGAGGAGCGTAAAAAACTGGGAGAAACTAAGTGTCCGACTCGGTTTTCGATAGGCGTCTTCTTGTTTCCTCGCAGGGTCTTCGAGTGCTTTTGACGAATGGGCGGCCTCGCCCACTGTGCTCGGCGTGTTCATTCCCCATGGACACTTCAAGTTCTTGCGGCCTATAACAGAAGAATTATTATATTGATTATCATTGATATCTATTAATTATTATTCAGTAATCTATTATTATTATTATTCATACTATTATTATTATTTACTAGTATTATTGATTTATCAGTAAATTGCAGTCAGGACGTCTTTGTAGATTCAGTGTCTTCAGTCTCCGGCCTAATTCACGTAGAAATCATGTGCGGAAAGGATAGAAGTACACTACGTACAGCCTCGTAAGATTACTGAATTATTGGCATGTTGCGCACTACCAATATTTATCTGTTTATGAGAAGTGCTTATTAACCATTTGGGTAAGATGGAGATTGACATGCCTCAAGAAAATACTACGCGCAGATATTCGTTTAGTTTTAAATCTCCCCGAGTGTTCTATCACTTAACGAGTGTACTTGCTTCATTAACCCGTATTAACCGATCCCCGAAGAACTTCACCACACACATTCATATAAGTATTCTGCTTTCGCTGAATGCTAATCTATATGAATACAAATTTCGATTTGATCGACCCTCTAAATACGTTTCACGGTAATTTTCAAAAACTTAGTTTCGCTCCAGTCGAACTACTTTTAATCCCCAGCCTATGCCTCGCTTTGTCGTCGTGGGCCCACTGCCGCCCGGCTACGCGCCTCGGGGGCCGGTCGTGGTCTGTCGGCGTGCTCGCTGTGTTGACCGCAGCTGGCAGCGCGCCACCACCGCTCCGCGCCCGGTCGGCGCTTGTGCAGCCCGTGCTCCCCGCGGGGAGTTTGCTGACGCTCTACTTAAACGTATCTCTCGCTCGTACACGCGGCGCCCCCGAGTATGTCGGAATTCAACGGTAGTTAGACCTAATCTGCTCTCGTTAGCCGCGGCGTTGCGCCCGACGCGACTCACTGGGTGGAGCGCGGGCGGGGCGGGGGTCTGTGTGTGGCGTCGTGTCGGCGGGCGCGCGCCGCGCGGTCCTCCTATTGCTTGTTCCGAGCCGTGCCGGGAGCTAAAAACCGAACGTTGGTCGTCTTAAGGAGACTATCTTCGCTTAACCGGAGGTCTGCTGCCCCTGCTCATAGAAACCGATGCTACAGTATTAAGTCCATTGCAGGCCACACGCTGTGTACTACGCAAAGTTGGTGTTGCGAATTTGTCGGAGCATATTGCTCCGCGAAGTATAGAAATTGGGCTGTAGTTTTATTGAAGGGTAATGTTTTTTTTTTCTTTTTGTAGGTACGACTTGCGCTTGCCAAATTGCAACTTTACGGTTCATTCTTACTTTAAAGGAGAGAGTTATTTCGTGATGCGTCGATGATAGTAATTCTCCTGTCGAAGAAACGTATCTGCTAGTTCTAATGTAATATTTTCTCTGTTACATTTAATGTTTTCATTGGAAAATAATGCTTCCAACTTTACACAATAGTAAATTAACTGCCGCAAGCGGAGGCAATCCGCAGTGCGTAGACCGACCAAAGTCCCCACCCGAGCTCAACCTGGCATGCCATATCATCGCCTAAGTACATATGCGTATTTTGCTTCCAATTCAGCACAATAATAATACGTTTTATAACAATTAATAATGCAATAAGGTCTTTAAGTCAGCCACTCTTCTTAATTATCAATCAGTGCTAACTCATCTACACATCTCCTATCAAATATGTGAATCCATGAAATTGTTTGACCAACTACATTGTGAATTCCGCCTCAGAGACTTATACTAAAAGACATGTTTAAGGCTCGTGAGACGAATTATATTTTTTACTCAAACCGGATCAGTACATGTGTTTGCCCACAATTTTCTGTCGGTATTCTCAGACGCACTTGCGTGACACTACCTAACATCGTCAGCATGCCATACGTCGGTGAGCTGTGTCTGGACATTTATGGAATACATAGGAACATGTTTATGGCCATCGTTGTCCGATAATGCAAACTCTGTGGTTTCTTCCTCTATATCGTTTTATGCGACTTGACACAGTACTTCAGCAATGTATCTCCCACCAGATGCTTCGATACATCTCATCTAAGAAGAACAAGCGAACCAGAAAAGCTGAAAACAGAGACAGTAAATAACACCATCTGCAAGCCAGCTTCGACCATTGCCGATGTCGCTCAATGGATACTAGAAAGGGAGTAATTATAGAGCAAGAAATTCCATAATCATTAATTTATAGCATTTCCTTCTTCCCCTTATACGGAGATTTGTTATTTGACAGTCCCATAACAGAAGGTGCGACGAATGCGTCGTATAGACGAAGTAAGTTAATAATACGAAAGAAAAGGTAAGAATGTACTAATGTTAAGAAAAATAGAGAAGAAGGAGAAAGCTTCGTGCGTCTGTTCTGCCTGTCGAGGTGGTCGGCAGCTTCGCTCTTTATCTCGCCTCGGACTGAGCAGTCGATGTGAGCACGCTGGCCAGCTCGTTGCACTGACCGCGTGCTGAGACTTCCCTTCTTTTTCACTGCCAACGCTTCACAGTCTTTGTGTCGTTGTTTGGGCTGTCAGAATGGCGCAATATATGAAACGTTGGCTCGTCCGATAATAAATCAGTCCGTGGGCTAAATGAACTATCTACCGGTGTGCGTCATGGAGAAAATGTACGTAACTTTCGTGTTTTTAATAAAATTATGCCGATGTTTTATACGAAGTACTGTAGGATTCTTACGTAAGTATAATATAAAACCAGGATTATGTTTTCTAATTGGAAATATCCATATGCTAATTTGAAAGTTTCATTCGGTGTGGCATGTCATCGATTATTCAAAACATTCTTGACTAGAGGTGATTTCGTATCATCCGAATTATTTATGTAGTTTAAATCAATAAGCTCATCGTGCAGTCTGTTGCGATCGTAGCGTGGTCGCTATCGATGCTATTCGTGTGTGACCACCTGTGTGTCAGAGAGTGTTCTGGAAATCTGGTTGCGTCTGGACTTGGGCAGCTCTGCTGCGCGTCCACGACCCTTTACGTACCAAAGACTAGTTCCTAAGGGGCAATTCGTCCCCGCAGCAAAACTCTCGGCCGACGACGTGTGCGTGACCCCCGCCTCCGCTGCAACTAGCAGACACCCCACAGAGTGGCGCTGTTCCGCGTCGCCCCGTCCCGCCGCGACACTTTCGCCGCCCTCAGCGCCGCCGTCCCCACCGACCCCGCCTGGAGGTGACAGCCTGTCTCTCTCCGCCGCGCCTTCCGCTCACTTTGATCTTACTTGCTGCACTGTAAAGTGTGCGTGGTCGTGGCTGCGTCTCTCCCCCGGGGCAGACCCGCCCCCGTCCCCCTGCGCTGCGCCCCCCCTCGCTCATACCCACCCCCCCTCCCCCGCCGGCCGGAAGTGCCCCCTCCGAGCGAACGACCGTAGCCCTTTATGGGCTTTGAATAGCTGCCGGCTAAGCTGCGCCCAAGATCTGCCCGATGTCTCGCTCTGTCCGCGGGTTGGGCCTGCGGCCCCTTGATGAATGGGGCGTTTGTTGCTGGAACGAGCGCGCCTTCTATACAGCCCCGTGTAGAGTTGTGGAATATGAAAACGATTCGTGTCCTAGTTTTGATATAAGTAGCATGGATTATTTCCTTTCCTTTTCAAATCATAGAATGTTAGCGTTGCCTCGTTGTTATGAGTTGAACTACGTGATAAAATGCAAAATACATACTAAAGAGTCAGTAAACAATGATAGAAATGTAATTATCCTTTAATTCCAGTCTGGAATTAACGTTGTTTCTAGGAAAAAATTAATGTGGTGACATATTTTCACCGATTTCCCTTTTGCGGTCTATCAATTTAACACTCGTAATCTCGCCAAGGGCAGAGTATAAAGGGCGAAGCAAGATATATCATGAATACCTACTATGTGATTCTAGTGAGGTTATTGCTGGTATGTGTGCATTTGCTCTCTTTCCTCAATTGTGGTGGAAATGTATCCGAGAATATGAACATAGTTTGATACATTCACGATTCGCTTTATGAATATAAATTTCGCTTTAGTACTTTCCCATTTATCCTTGAATAATCCCACGAATTCAGAACATTCACCGTTTGAAGTTATCAAGGGTAAAGAGACATGCTGGGAGAATTGTCTTCTCTGTTTCTGTCTCTCACAAAGCAGCTTAGTATCGTAAGTGAGTCTCTTTTTACGTGAGACAAGTCTAGGGAAGCCATTCAAGTAAGAGAATCAATACAATTTTTGGTCAAAGTGCCAAGATCATAATGTTACCTAACCTCTAGTATCAATACATCCAATACAATTTTGTTTTGTTACATACTTAATGCATACAAAATTATATTTCACTGAACCTTTCAAGATTTTCAGGATATTTTTAGTAACTTAATACATTTATCTCTATATATAAAGAGCCTTTTAATGTGTGTATGTTTCTTCGTTCTACAGAAACGTCAATCATTGGAGCGAATTCTCTTACATTTTGGTCGAACACTTCTGAGAAGTTGAAGCAATTCTCAGTTCAGTAGGCTCAGTAGGGAAGGAAGCTCGTTCAAAAGTGTTCCCCCAATTTCACTACATAGCAAAATGTTGTGGGCAGGCCGGGCAGAGCAGGCGAGCGGCGAATTGGCCAGTGTAAGTGGGCGAGGCAGGGCGGGATGGTGTACAGGGCTGCTTAGTAGATGATTGCGATAAATACGTGGACAAAATAAGTAATCAGTTAGAACTGTATATTTTAAGGTTTATTTGATTTTGAATTTCCAAATACATATGTTGTGGCTAAGAATATAGACCGTCCGTAAGGGAAAGCGATGTCTTCTAAATGTCGACGTGGTGGTAGGGTACCGCTGTATCGAAAATACCAATTCAGTAATCGAATAACCTTTAACAATGGTTTGGGCGGACGAGGCGTGGAAAGAACGGCAACATGTGGAAACAGAGTGGAGCAGCGAGCGACAACCGCCCCTGCCGTCGCACCCGGAGCCATTGTGTGGGTCGAGGCGGCCTCGGCGGCGGCGGCGTCTGGAACGAAACCCCTCGCGCGGCTGCGGGCACGCGGGCCATTGTTCGACCCCTCCCCTCCCCTTCCCCTCCCCGCCCTTCCCCCGCCCGCTCGGCTCCTCTAAGCTCCTCTCCTCTCCTCTAAGCTCCTCTTCTCGTCGCCCTGCGGCGCGCCGCGACTCTCGCTGGTCATCCCGCTCCCGCTGGCCGGCTGTCCGTCGCGCGACGCCCGCCCTTGCCCTGGCTCATCCGAACCTCTACAGTTCACGTCGTGAAATCGTTCACAGTGTAAACTTTGACGACGGGAAGGAAATTCGCTCCGAGGCAGGTGACTCAGGGCAAAAATTGATGTCATTGCAGTGCCTCTGTTCGGAAGGTCATTGGTGCGAGTCCCGACGATGGCATTCTTTTTGATACTAGCTTGGTAGCTAGGTCGAAGTCACGCGCTGTCTGGAAGAGAATTCTAGTGGTTGGCTGCTCTGATCGGTTTTCAATGGTTTCTTCGATAAATATCGGGCGAATGCTGGAGCAGTACCTGAACAAACGGGCCGCGGGCCGCTCGCGATCTTTCCTTCCTCTTCCTTGTCCCATTCTCATCCCGTACTTACACACACACACACAGACGCGCACGCACACACACACACACACACACACATACACACACACACACTTAAAAAACACTACTAACACGCATACCGGGAGACCGGTTGGGAGCTTAGAGCTTGACTCGGCTGGTGCGGTGCCCGGCTGGTGGGAGGTACCTGGCTTCCGGCAGCCGATGGTGTAGGAGAGGCCACCGCTGAGTGAAAATGTAACTCATGTGCAAGGGATTTTTTTAAATGTCTTCTGCTTCAAGTAGGAGGCTCACATGATGAAACTCGTCGATCGCCGGGAATAGAATGGATATTGACGAATGTGAGACGGTCGTGCCCATTATGGACGTTTTCCTATTCTTATGTCAATATAAGCAGTATCAATGTAGATCATATCGTGATATCGATGTATACAAAT
Organism: Gryllus bimaculatus; assembly: GCA_017312745.1. Taxonomy (NCBI): domain Eukaryota; kingdom Metazoa; phylum Arthropoda; class Insecta; order Orthoptera; family Gryllidae; genus Gryllus; species Gryllus bimaculatus. The sequence continues at coordinate 2,420,750 of BOPP01000069.1, read as the reverse complement.
ACATTAGTATCGTTGTAGGTATCGAATGTGGAATATTGATATATGATTGGCAACGTGTGTTGTGATGGATCGATTCATAAAATCACGTTAACAATTAACGTGCAACCTTTCATTCCTATTTTCATATTTCATGTACTATTTATGTAATAAGTTAGTGTAGAAAGATATACACTTCGATAATAGCGAATGGCAGATATTTTTTTTTATAAAGTACTTAACTAGCAAATATCATTCCGAATACAGAATCGCAAGTTCTCCACCTGTCTGCCCCGGAAATAAACAGGCCACCGTAACATCGATTTCAATAAAAATGCCTGTGCTATTCGAATTTACTAGGTTGAGCGTTTTATCAGATTTCAGTTTATTTTTCATGGTCATCCCATTAACATATGATTAAATTGCAGGTGTCATGAATTCATATAGTACACAAGTATCCATTACTTTAATTAGTCTCATCAAAAAAATAAGACCTCATAACTCATTTGTGTGAAAGAATGAATTACGACATCGTTGTGTATTGAATTACTCATCATTTAATTGCGTTACGGCGAAAAAAGCCAACGGATTATTGTGTGCCACGTAATGTGGATCAGATGACAGAGTTACGAAATTGATACCAGTGAATGTATCCGCATCTGGGATTTACATTATCTCATCCGAGCAGATTAACATATTACATTAATTACTTCGCATTATTTCTTGTTTACAACATGGTGTTATCTTGCTAATGAGACTGTCGGTACTAGTTGAATTCGTATGCGCATGATTAGCTCAGTAAAAGCCACCTATCGATACTGGAACAATGCAAGTGATGCGATAGCAGACAAACCTTCAAGTGTTTTCCATTTCACAACGATAATGTGTCAGCCTGCGTGAGTAGAATTTTCCTGTTAGTCATCCATTACTTAATATGTGTACTTTTTTTCAGTTTTTCTTAGATCAAGCGCTCAGAAAGCTTCTCCTTGTTCCTCAAACATACGAACATTTACGTGAAGTCGGAGATTAGTTTGGTCTAATTTTTTCTTATATTTAATGTATCCATACACATTGTAATTGTAGCTGCTGTTTCCATTTTAAATAAATATTTCAGGGAATATTTATTTTTACGGACTGCAGAATTATTAAATTTGGTACGTTTCGTTTTGTTTGGCGCTTTTTTTTTATGCGTGATAAACCCATCAAACTTTCTTTAAATTGTTTTCTTTGGAAGTGGCGAGACCTTGCTGGAAGGTTTCGACTCTGCCTGCACTAGAAGACTTCAGTAAATGTCCTAAAATATTTTTTGTACTTAAGAAGCTGATGCTAACTCTTCTTGGATGTCCGAGTGAGGCTAATTTCTAATTACCCTCTCTCACCGTAGTCAGCTATTACTACTAACCTTTCATTTTCTGTCCAACGCAATGTTTTTGAAATAATATTTAGAGGATCTGCTGACAAAAGTCACAATTGTTGATAGTTTTCGGTCGTAGTGTTCGTGGTGAATTGTTTTGAACAATGGCGGAACGGGCGCTTCTGATTTACTTTCCTCCGAACTCGGTCGAGGTTTATTTGATCGACTGGCAATTCTGTATTGAAAGAAGAGCTCAAATTCCAAAAGTCTTCTCAGTCAAGAAGGTGTTGTGCGTGGAAAAGCGTGCGTTTTGCCGCGTGTCCCGTCAGCCCCAGTCGCCCGCTCGAAGAGCACGCGAACCGGTTCTGCGCACGGCGTCCAGGAAGCAGCTCGCTGCCGCCGTACTGGCCGTTAGGCGCTCTTTGCGTCTCACCAGTCGGCATTGCCACAAAAAGAACACATAACTGAGCTTTATCTCCTCTCTCCTCTCATCCCCCCGCCCCCCCTTTGGGAAACGCCTCTGCACTGCCCAGCCCCCGCGCCGACCCGGGGAAGTGTCGCTTTATGCAGGATCATGTTGTGTTATCGTTTAAATATGACCAACCTGTTTCCTGTTTCATTTTCATGCATTTTGTCATTGAACGTAATATAACTCGCGATTTTCTTCATCAAATGTAAATTTTACTTATTTGGTTGCTAACGATTCTTGGTAAGTTTGATAAATATTTGGGTATACTTCTCGATTCGGCAGAAAAAGACTCCAGTATGAAATACGTGAACTCATTCCACCAAAAGAATACCATCCAAGATGATATCGGATGCCAGTTGCCTAATCACACACTAAAGATTTGTTACTTTTACCTTTCTGCTTCTCTTCTAACTAATTCCGTTCAGGACAGTTTCGGTTTTTTTTATTCTGTCCTTAGAGTTCTATCGTAAAGCTTAAACATTTCTGATGTTTTGCTGAACATGTTAGTTAATATGAAATGAACAGCTTTTTAGAAATTAACTAAGACAGTATTGTTACATTGTACTTGTCCAAATACATCTACTCGATATAAACGATGAACATGCGACTGCATGGGTGTTTTCAACAAATGGCAGGTACAGTGTTTAAGTAAAACGGGTTAAAAACTCAAACCTTTTAATCATCGTGAAGTGGCGTGAGCTGTATATAGTCTAGACAGCTGAAGTCTCGTCCTTTGTAGACGTCTTCCTGCCACCTTTCCGTGCCGTCTAGTGTGCGAGTTGATAATTGGTCCCCCCCCCCCGCTTCCTTCCGCCGTGTGTGCAGCCGCCTTCGCCCAGCGACGACGTCGGCTCTTTCCCCTCCCCCCAACCGCCCCCTCCGGCTCTTTTGTATGCAAATCTCCGCGGACAACCACGGGAGGGCGCGGGAAGAGGAAGGAGGGCGGTCCTAATTCAGGATCGGACGATAACAGGGGGAGGGCGTGCGGCGAGCGGCTGTGGCAGACGCAGCGCGGCGGAGGCGGTGGCGGCGGAGGCGGCGGAGGCGGTGGCGGTGGCGGAGGCGGTGGGCGGGGACCGTGCAGTCGGCGGTGGAGGCGGCACTGGCAGATGTGCAAGCCAGGGCGAGGCTTGGAGCAGAACCTAAGATGAAGGAGGTGATGGTAGAGATACAAGCTGCGGAAATATAGGCAGATGCAGTTTCGATGAGGACAGCTGGGATCGATGGGGACATCAGGCGTGGTGTCCGCCTTGAGGTAGCGCTGAACAAAGCAAGGCAACGTCGCGGCGGGAGTGGAGGTGAAGGGTCAATTGTGAATACACCAGCAAAGACGGCGCTAGATAGACTCTCCGTGATTGGCGAGAGGGGAGAGTGGAGAAAGCGTTAGATTGTTGTATTTTGCTCGTATCATCTTCGTTACATACATTTAAACAATCAGAAAAGAGATCGAAATTGGGTAAGAAAGATCAGTAAAAAAAAATAAAAATCACCGTTTGTTCTAAAAAAACAACAAACGAACTAGTCTCAAATCTATACATACTATAAATGCTTCGTTCAGTATGGGGCCACGTCACTATACATTCCACCAAGAAATTCTTCCTCACTTCATGATGCGAGTAAACAATTCCGTTAGTAAACAGTTTTCTTGTAAATCTGTACTTATCCGCAATGAGAGTGCATTCCTACGAGAATCAGTGAAATCATTTCAGATTATCTCTGCTTCTACCAACACCTGTCAAGAGCCTAGACTATAAAAACTAAAATATGTAGTGATGTTGAGATGTAAAAAGCATCAAAATTAAAAGAACATTCTAATAAACTTCTTCAATCTAAATTACGGTTTCTGATTAAAGTGCTTTTGATTTTAATGTTTCATTAAAAATGCCTACCTAAAACAAATCAGGACTAAAAATCTAAAAAACAGAAATCTCAATGATCGTCTGAGGATAGTGGATTATTAAAACTGGAGACTTCCTCGAGTTTGGACTTCCAGAAGTGTTCTGCAGCCGGTGTCGATTGTAGACGACGTATTTGTTGCACTATCTGCCTCCGCCCTGCTGCAGGAGATGCTCGGGCTTGCGTGAAAGGCAGCGCGGCGTTAGACGGCAGCGGATGCTGGCGCGGGGGGCCTAAGGCGGCGGGCGGGCGGGCGGGCGCAGGCGGGGGGCCGGGAGAGGAAATTAAAGTTTATGGCGGAGGGGGGCCAGCGGAAGACACAAAGGGCTCGAGGGCCGTGGGGGAGGGGGGGCAGGGGACGTGTGCGGCTCGAGCCCTCGCCACACGCACGTGCACGCACACGTGCCGCTACGTGTCGTTGCCCCCCGGCCAGGAGGGAAAGGGGGGGGGGAAGGTGTGGGCGTCGGCGGAGCTGCCGGCTGGGCCTGCTCGGAGTGGTGAAGCGACATCCACCACAAAACATCGATATTCATAATATATTGACTAAAAAATATCGTCGTTTTTAAACATCGGTTTTTTAAAGCTGGTTTAGTTACCTCTAACATTAAATTAACGCGCGACAAAATTTAATTTGATGCGGCAGTGTATATTATTTTGTAATTAACATGTAACTGGAAACAAAGTTATAAAACGCCTCCCCTTGTGCAAGACGGAGGAAATTCTCAGGACATCAAGATCATCCCCGGCGTAAGGATTCTGCTCGATGAAGGAAGAACAAACCGCGGTGTTTAAATCGTTGCTGGTTTTATAGAAACATCCATGTTTTGAAAACATCGGCATCGATGTTGCACTACTAGTTCCGAGTAGTGATGGCGTTTTTTCGCTCCTGCTGGCTGTGCGCGATGTCGCGGCGTTCGATTTAAAGAGCAATGCGTTTTTTATTCAGGATGGTTTCAAACCAAACGTAAATTGAAGTCAAATGTATCTTGCCTATTTTTTGTTAATTCACGAGTTCTGATTTTCGTGTCACACGCTGGAGGGTTTTCCTCAGAGCTAGTGAGTACTCTAAAGGACTACCTTCGTTTGAACCTCAAAACATGCTCCTTTGTTAAAACTTGCGAATCGTTTGTTATTAGTTGTCCTCAAATCTTTCTAATGTTTTTAATGAGTAATGCTGAAGATGCAATGTTTCTTAGTGAAAGTTCAAAATCCTTTAATGGCATTGTAAAATATTGTTGCACATGTTGACAGCTTTCTTCGGTTCACTTTTGTATGGTTTTCATAAATCGAATCTACAAGGGAGGAAATATTACTCTTCAGGCACTAAACGATGCGTCATTACTCGAAAAAACAACTTCAAAAGAAGGGGTCGAGGAGTAGATACGTTGGTAGATTAAGGGGGGAGGGTTCCTGTCTGTTCTATCCCCCCTCATCCCGGTTTCCTCCCCGACCCGTCCTCGCCGCCTCCGGCTTATTTTCTGAACCGCGCCGAACTTGTAAACGCGGCCGTCTCTCAGAACTTGCTATTCATATCTTCTGGTAACTTCTGGTTCGTGTTATTTACTGGTCCGGAAGGCAAGTTCCTTAAAGTATTTTTACGTGTCGTAATGATTTAACTCCACAAGTTTTCACTGCCGTAATTCTGATTTGTAGACATCATCGTCGTTGACGTCGTCACTGCCGCCTCCGCCTAGTCCATATCGTCTCCGTCATTTCCTTCCACGTCGGCTTCCGTTAACGAAGAGAACGTGAAGCAAACGTATAAATACAAAGGAGGAAGAAGTTCCGAATATGTAACGTTATTCAAGCGGGGTAACGAATTTGTAACTTCTTCGTTCTTTGTATTTATACGTTTGCTTCATGTTTTCTTCTCTTCCCTCCCCTCCCTCTTCTCTTGGTTCTCCTTGTGACCTTTTCGTCTGCTCGAAGAAAGACTGATTTTCACCCCCCAAAGCCCCCCCACAACTGAGGTCACTGTGGTTGGTCGTGGCAAGCTCGGCACCCGCCCCACAGCCAGTTTATGAACTCGCTTTAAAGACGATGTTGGTTTCTGCGCGCTTATAAATTATTCAAGCGGGGTAACAGAGCGGTCTGAAGCGCGTCGCCTTCGAACCAAACTTAGATTGGTTGCGGGAGGATAAACAGTCGCCTGGGGCGGGAGTGAACCCCGAACTGTCGCCAGACCGCGCTGCGGCCGCCCTAAGCCCCCTCTCCATTCTCCCCCCCCCGCTTCCTCTCCCCTCCCTCCCTACTTGCCGTCTCCCTCGCATCCTGCTCCTGGCCACTCGCTGCGCCGCAGGCGAAAGATTAGGAAGAAGTTGCTGGAAGTTGGTTAATCGCGGAGCGCGGAAACAGATTTCGCCTTCATTGGCGAGGAGCCAGGAAATTACTTCGGGAGTGTTTTTCCTTGGTTGCGCGGTTTAAATAGGAATTATAGCCCTCTGCGAGGTTCATGCTGAGGAGAAGGCTGTCGGGATGCGATGTAGGTCTCGGAGTACACAAACCGATGACCTGCGACCTTACGAAATTGCCACTATTTAATAGACTGCTTTGGATATCCAGAATTACTCGATTCAAAAGAATATTTCAGACGAATTTGAGTTTTAAAAAGCCTTCCCGACCACATTATTTTACTAAATATTTAAGCGTTAGTGCTACTAGCTTTTGTTAGCAATATTTCGTCAACAGCAACTCATCTGCATCACCACAATTTGATGTCAATGTATCCCTTTTACCCTAAATTCATCACGGGCGCTTTCCTTTTCGATTTATTTACATGCAACTTTTATTTTTGCGACCTGCCGTTTTTTGCCGTATTTCTCAAATCTGAAAAGAACAATCGGTGTGGTCGGTTGTTGTAAATGGAAGTTCGAACACATGCACTCTCACACTGAGTACTCATTCCATGTACCGTAGCTCAAAAGAAAAGGAGGAAAAAATCGGATTATCTCAAATTTAAAGGTAGTGTTTACATGAATGACTATTTAACTTTTATAATGTGGGTAGACGAAAGGATAAAACGGAGTCAACGCTTGTATTCTGATATTAAGTACAGAATTAGTAAGCACCCAAAACATCTATGAATATTGTTTAAATATGTCCAACAGAATTTGTTAGCCTTAAATAGAATCGCACACGTTATACTCCAACTGCGCATGGAAAGTTGCTAAAATGTATTTTTCTGTTTGCGACGTGGTCCCTGAGACAGCCGTGGGCGTGGGCGGGCGGGCGCG
>BOPP01000069.1:2354784-2382056 GCA_017312745.1 Gryllus bimaculatus | reverse complement strand
GGGGGGGGGGGGTGGCACGAGGGCGGCGCGGTCCCGGGCGGCAATTTTAGGGTACACAAAATCACAATATTTTATATATTATTATTATCTATTATTATTATTATCATGTATAGGCCATTAGGAAATATTATTATTATTTTGTAAAACGCATTGTAAAACCATTTCATTTCATATTTGTGTCGCCTTCGGGACGATTGAAACGAGCACCGGGAATTCTGCTTATTCTGTGAGGTTTCTTTAAATGAATCTATAATAATGATATCTTCGTCATTGTAGTAACTTGCAATGACCTCTGTAATGACTTGTGGGTCCGGTGTGTTTTTCATTTTTGTGGCTCGGATTGTTGATGACTAACTATCCTAGCAAGAATAATCTTTCTATCATATTAAGAGATTGTTATAATTATTTTGAAGTAAACCAGCAACATTAGATTACAGTGTCGTTATTAAGTTTTCCTTCAGGGAAGTTGTGAGTAAATGTTTTCATGACGATTTCAATTTAGGAAGTTTCGTTATGGTGGGTGGATCGTTCATGGTCGGGTCCTTCTACTTCACCGACCATTATACTCTTATACGGTAGACGCCATTCTTCGATTGTGAGTGACTTTACGTTCTCTTGCGGACGAGAGGGATTATCGTTAGATGACTTCTAGTACTAAGGTCGTTTCGAGTGATATTAATGAGTAGTGGCTTTATTTGATCTCTTTTTGGATAGAATCAGTGTTTTGGTTCGGCCTTTTTGGAGCTATGATCGAATATTTTAATCTACGTGATGTTATAATTGATTTATCAGAGTTATGGAGAAATTTTGACTGTGACATGACCCTGATTGTGAGCGCACGAGAGTCATCAAGATACAGCGATATATTCCGTAAGATCCCCTTTATTAAACTGGAAAACTCCTTAAGAATGTCGGGGGGAGGGAGAGCCAAGGAAATTGGTCTACGACAGATGTCATATGCCGTCATTTTGGGCGAACAGCGGCCGAGCAGCGGGCGAACAGCGGCGAGCAAACGGCGAACGCGGGAACAGGGCGACGCTCCTGCCCAGCGCGGCGGCCACCTTCGCAGCGCATCGCCGCCGCGTCGGTCCCGCTCGCGTCTTTTTGTGTGCTACGGGCCGTTTTATGAGCCGGGCCATTGGTTCGTTAAATGCGCGGTGTTTTGTTAGGGCGACGGGTGCGCCTTTCATTGTCTCCGGGGCGGCGACTGTTCGATGCGGCGGCATTGCGTTACGCACGTAAACGCTATTGTGTATGTGATCCCAAGGCATGTATTTGAATACACGTTAAAAAATGATACATAGAATAATGGGCCTATCCGAACTGCAAGGGGGTTGCATTCACGATTAGGCTCACCGGTAATCTCCCTTGTGAATCGTGAGTGTGTCTTATTGGGAACGTTGAAGGAATTGACCAGAACATAGCGGCGAGAATGCTAGTAACAGCACATTGAGATTTACGTACAGAAATTGATCGAGTAAACACATTTCTCTGAAAGGAAAAGTCTCGTTCCTGATGCAGATCTCGTTTATAGTGGAAACAAAAAAATCGTGTAATTCATCATCCCCTCGGTGATTGAAGTAACGGGGAGTGCTAACGTAACTGCGCAAAAAGGCTAGAGGCCGGGGCTTGTCTCGAGATATGTTAGCGGAGAGGTTGCATTACCTGACTGGGTGATATACCAGTTTCATCCGGGATCCGATTTTTCTTATTTTGACAACGTTTACGAAATTTGCACTGTGAACGAGACAGTCTAGTTGGGTGTGTTCTGTTGGGGGATTTGCAGCCCGAAGTCAAACTTTTCCTCTGCTTTTCGGTATCTTTCGATTGCATCCCATTCTCAGTTTCTCGTCGGCGTGTAAAGAACCACGCACAGATGTCAGAACTTAACAGATTGTTTTTTATATTTGAAGAACAAAATGAAGAAAATGCTCATTTTAAAGGTTTTCTTTAGAAAAGATCTTTCAATACGAAGCGAAATAATAGGAACAAGTACAAATATCTGCATTTGCTGTATAGGGTTATCAGTATGCCTAAAAATGGCGTGTTGGACGCGGTTCTGCCGTAGTTCCGTTAGGCTGCAAGTGGCGCTTGAGAGGCTGGCAGCGTCGCGATGGCTTGCGCTACTCCGTGGCTTATCAAACGGCCGCCTCGTTGGAGGCAGGGCAGGTTCCGTGGTCCTGGCGCTCACCCGCTGCTCACCAATGCGACGGGCAGCCTTTGCGGGTTCCGGCCGCGCGACCGCTTCGCCCACGATTGGGACGTCCTCGCTATGATATTGAGGCAGCGCGCCCGGATATCTGCCCCATACCATCTCGGATATCTCTTCGCCCGTCCGGCGGCTTGCTCTTGGGTCCGCACTGGCAGCTTCGGCTCGCAGCAACGCCGATTTCGCCCCTCTCGCGCCTTTCGTGCCCTGCTTCTAAAAAACGGCTTCGTCCGCGCACGCCGCTGTCGATCGTTTCTTTGTCTGCTCTGCTCTCCTGTCACTCGCTGCTCATCTTCACCATTCGCTTCCATTGGCTTTAGTGAGTACTTATCTTATCTCACAACTGGGTTCTCCCAGGTATACAGAAAGGGCGTAATGTTATTTATAGTATACTATAGTTTATAGTATTATTATTAGTTTAATATATTGTTTAAAAGTTATTAGTTAGATAGTATAGTTTAACATAGTAAGAACGGTCAATCATTTCAGAGAATGTGGATTATTCAGCTAGAATATCTTTCGATAATCGCACTTTCTCTGAAGACAGTATAACGAATAGATTGACTTTGCAGCTCTTTCAGTTTTTACCCCAAATTAACTTATTTTTTCTCTGTCAATTTTTGTGAGTAAGAGAGTTTCCATGTAAAGCTCGAAGGGACATAACATCAACCCATCTTAATCTACTAAAATGAGGCGATAAGTACCCGGCTCATATAAATCGCGTGTGAATTAAATGATGATTATCGGTTCCCTTGTACAACGTTCGCCGACGGAATGGCTTGTATTGATGAACGAAGCCTAGGTTATGAGCTGAGGCATGTGGAGAGAGGGACAGATGAGAGAGAAGAGAGGAGAGGGAGAGGGAATTGGGAACGAACTTGGGGAGAGCGATCGGGGTTGAGATTTTTTTTGAATCGTCCTTGAGCGGGTAGATCGGGTCCCGGCAGCGTCTTCGCCCCGAGGCTCCGGGGTATTGCGGAGCTCCGGGGTCCGGCGATTGGCTCGCCCCGCCGGCGCCTTTCCCGTCAGCTGACGGTGCGCCTTCAGAAGCGGGTCGCACCGCTGGGCCCTCTCTCTGGCCACGCGGGCTCCGCGCGCGGACTCCAGTTGCGCGCTAGGGCACTCCGTGCCCCTGCACACACTACACACACAATATTAGCACAATCACACAAACTACACACACCACACATCATACACACTACATATATACATAAACATACATATAAGCAACACATATGTACATTAACACATATTGCACAGACAGTATAATGCACACACGTATATGCAACACACATATATGCACACACATATATGCACACACATATATGCACAACATATATGCCCACCATATAGCACACACATATAGCAACACACATGACACAACACACATATATACGGAACACACACGTATTATGAACACACAACGTATATGAACAACACACGTATATGAACACACACGTATATGACACATATATGCACACACACATATATCCACACATTAATAGGCACACAATATATGCACACACACATATATGGCACACACACATATTTGCACCATATATATGCACACCATATAGCACACACACATATATGCACACACAATATATGGCACACAACATAATAATGCACACACACATTATGCACAACCACTATATGGTCACACTAATATATGCACAACACATATATGGTCATTCACACCATATATGCACCACAGATATATCACACACATTATGCACACCACATGTTATGCACACACAAGTTGCACACACACATATAGACACCACAATATGCACACACCATATATGCACACACACATATATGCCACACAGCTATATGACCACATATATATGCACGTATAACGCACATATATGCACACCACATATATGCACAACACTATTGCCACACCACATATATGCCACACATAATATATATATATATATGCCGTTAACCGCATTTATGCACACACACATATATGCTCATAACATTCACACATATCACGACACGTCGACAATTCACCGACATGTGCATGGCACCTTATACCACAGTTCACACATGTGCTGGACTTATACACAATCACACATGTCATGACACTTATACACATTCAACATGAGATGTATAACAGAGGTTTGGGAAAGCCGGCCTGGATGCACAATCGTCGTCGTCGTCGTCAGCGCCGCGGGAGGCGGCAACTCGGGCGCGTGCGGGCCGCCGCGGCATCCGCAGCGGAAGCGCCCGCGCTAAAATGCGGCGGCGATGGCGCGCGTGCATATTTCATGGGTGGCGCTGCGCCAGCCGGGGAGCCAGCGGCCGGCACGCCCGCGTCTTCCGCCCCACCAGGGGCCCCGAAATGCACAGCGGACGCGGCCTGAACGACTGGTCGCGTTTGAGACCCTCCGGGATAGCAACATACTGAGTTGAGGGGAAATGGTGGCACTGAAAGGGTGATTGAGGATATTTCGTGTTTTCGAGTGCGTCTACTGCTATGGTTATTAGTTTTGAAAGAGGTGGTGAGTGTTTTTTTATGATAGTGGTGGACTGTGGTCTTTTCGCGATGGATGGCGAGATCGGGCCGACTGCAGTCGACTTTGCGTTTAGGTTTCTTCTAGGTAGCTGCCTTAGCACGGGACGCCGCACAGCCACGGAACACGCCTAAGGTCCCTATATCTCCTTGTACATGGTAGCGTGGCAGCATGGAACTGTGGTGTAGGGTATATAAGTAGTGAAGAGTGATGATGGGACATGAGAGGTAAGGAAATATTTGCTGTTCGTGGGCTGTTTTTAAGGTACGCTCCGGATTCGTTTGGTGTTGATTGGAGAAATGAAGGAAAACTACCTATCAGAGCAGCCGGCCGCTATAATTCTCGTCAGAACAGCGACGGAATTGACCTAGCTATCAATCGAAAAATCCTGTCACGTCGGCATGGAACCTAGGAATTGTGGTATTATATACGTTTTGATTTGTTATGGGTGGTCCCAACACACAATACCCACATTTGAACTCTCGTGACAACTCGATGTAAAATAGCTAAATTAGCGCTATGACACAACTGTCCCTGGTAAAATGCACACGGACTCTGAGCAAATTGTGAAAGAGGGCGCGGTTGCAGGTGAATAGCGGGTGGCACTTTTCTTTGTTGCTAAACCGCGTAGAAAAAAACATCACTGCGATGCGCTAAAATTTGAATGACACTGTACTCCGACTGGCCTCCCCCTTCTGACGTTAGCGGCGGTGTCGCCACGCGTTGTACGGGTGAACAGTGGATGTTTTGAGCAGACTGCATAGTGAGGTGTCATTTGACCGTTTGCGTACCGGAATATTCTTGGCTTGCGGGCGGACAAAAGATGCGAAAAGCGTTAGGAAGGGGACTTGCCTCTGGGTTTCCGTAATACACACCCTCGCAGGTTTTTCGTGCTGTGTAATTATAACTAAGAAGTAAGTTGAGGAGATTCTGGACTTGCAAAAGTGGGAAATGTTTATGTACAATAAATCTACTGAGTATCTTTGAACTTTGTTGGTTTAAGTAAGAAGAAGTTACATCATACAGGATGTTATTCTCGTGTGGCGTATATAATCAAAAACGTCAAATCTCCTTCAATTGTTTTCAGAGCACCACGCGTCTAAACTGTTACTTGGATAGTAACCACTGGATGTTTTAAAAACTGGGGGATCATTATTCAACTGTCTGGTTGGTGAAGTTAAATGGGCCTGCAAGGAAACTAATACATTATACGATTAGTATGATCTGTTCCACTAAAACAGCTGTGATTACGAATTTTAGATGACATATATTCCTCGAAATATATTTGTAAAAAAGTGGGGAAATTAAGCTACTAAAAATTAAAGCTGCTTGACGATCGAAGAAAAAAAAGGGTACAGAAAATGCTTTTAGCATGCAAAATTGCAACACTAGGCTGCGGATGAAATGAATTGGAGTGTAATCGCCAGCAGTAGGAGTTCAGGTGGGCTTGAGCAGAGGATTGGGGGGGGGGGTGAACGACGGCACTGACAGCCGGGCGCAGTGTACTTCGTGAGAGTTGAGCAGCGGCGAGAGGACTGTTTGGGAGCGGGGGGCGGGTGAGATAGTGGGCGTACCCAACCAGGTGTGACGGGAAAGCGACACGTTAAGGAGAAACCCCCCCGGAGGGGGACGGCAGCGGGGTTTGCAGTGACGGGGCACAAGGGCGACGGGCGTGGCGTGGCGCTTGGGGACGGGTTTGGAAGGGGGGGGCGGGGCCGCGTGGGCGGGACGGACGGGGGGGCGTGGGCGCGGCGGAAGCGGTCGCGGAGCAGCGTCAAGGGAACGGCGGCGTTTGACTAATGCAGACCACAGGGAATAGCGTTCGGCCGGCCTACGGCGATGCCTGCCCGCGAGACCAGCGCCCCGCCGCGGCGGCGCCCAGTGCGCCGTGCCGGTGCGCACTGGGGCTTCCTCCGTGCGGAACGCACGTCCGTGAGCGGGCACGCGTGGCTAGCTCGCCCGCCTCCTTCTGCTGCGGGCTCACGGCGGGACACTGCCGGAGCAGGGGCGGTGGCGGTCGCGAACCGGCAGGTTCTCTTTAAGCGGCTTCAACTCCGCAGCTGCTGTTTCCATGAAAATACGCTGTCGAATATGAAGCGAAAAGATGATTTTGCTTCCAATCACGGGCATTTTACAAATTCAAAAGGTTGGAAAAGCATTTTACAGGGTTTAAGTAACCACCACACACTTTATTTATTTATTTTTACTATTGTATTTGTCTGGGTATCTAATACGAGCCGTTAAGTTTTGTCGTCTTCAATTTTATTGTGAAGTTGTTTTTTTACTCTATTTTAAATTTTTAAATCAAAATTGATATTGCGCAGATTGGTAATTATTTCTGATAGCAGCTTCTCGGGGTTTTCAACTAAATAAGGTTTCCATATATGAACGTTTTACTTTTAAAGTCGAGTTAATGAAGCCTTTTACAACCTAGGTTTTTGTTAATTTATAAAATAAAATTAAAGATTGAGAATGATCACCTGCCTCTTCCACGAAGTGCAATTCCTTGTGAGCGAATTTTTTGGTATGCGAATGAGACCCACTTATGAATTAACTCCGAGAGCGTCGGGCAGAGGAAAGTGACGTAAAAAGCAAAGAAAGTTCCGAGCGCGCAGCTGATATTTTCACGCCGCGGCGCGCTGGCTGGCAACGGCCCTTTCCGCAGCTTCCAGAATCCTCCCCACCCCAACCACCCGGCGAAAGCCCTGCCGAAAGCGCTCTGCCATTAGCTCGCAGGCGCTCTTAATAAATTACGAGAGCGACGTAACGGCCCGGCCCTCCCCACCCGCTGGCCCTCGTCTCGCCACTGCTTTCATTCTGCGTTGGCTGGCCTAAGCCTCGCCTCGCCCGCCTCCCACCTCGCCGCCACTGCTTTGCCCTGGCCGTTTTCTCCTCGCCCCTCCCCAGCGCAAGAAATCGTCTGGCCCCATCCCGCGTCACACCATCGGCCAGCTACAACTCTCGCCCCGGTCCGCGCCTCCCCGCACGAACAACAGAACCAGCCTTACCATCAGCTCCGCCCGCCTCGTCCCTGCGCACCGTCACCCCTGTCCCGTCCGCGCCCGGCGCTTGAGCTGGCTCGCCGTGAGCCATTGCGGCTGCGCCGCTCGCGGCGTTTGCGAGGGGTTGGCAGCTGTGGGGACGGGGGATTGGGGTGAGGAATGTGTGGGGCGGCGCTAAGCCGCAGCCGGGTGCGAAACTGCGGAGGGCGAGGGACGGAAGGACAAAGGCGGTGATGTCGGGCGTGTCTGAAACAGTATCTCGGTCAGGAGGATATCAAGTGATGGGGTTGAAGTTACTGTATATAGGCGGTGACACAAAGAGAGCTGGAGCGGTGGGAGCGGCGGGGAAGCATCTGATGCTGGTGTGAAAGCGATGGGTAACTAAGAGGGACGGCGGCCCGAAATGAAGTAATGGGAGGTGATAAAACTCGCCGCGTAAAGTGATGCCTGGGGGTGATTACCGACTGTCTCGTTTGCTGTTTGATACATTTCATCGCCGCAGCCAGGAGATAATAAGAATAACAGTCGAGTCAAGTCACGAATCTTACCGAATTCCTTCTCTAAAGATTGTGACTTGGACTTACACGGCGCCCATTTCCCATCCTCGCTTCGCTGCACTATCCGAACGGCCACGGACGACATACATATCTGACGTGTCCAGTAGCGAAAGTGATCGAGGAAGCCAATGGAAAGAAAGCGATTCCCTGTGAGAGGAGTAGAGCTAAGGCGCGGTGCTTTCTGCCCGAAAGCAATTAATCGGGAACGGTACAGTTCGGAATTGAGAACAGCGCTCGTCCGCGTGTGCTCGGTGCTTCCTTACCGTGGCGTTGGGAGTGAAAACGGGAAGTGGCATTGAAAGCTCACGGGCTTGCAAGTTCCTGCAGTACACATTAAGCGGGAAGGCGAGGGCCAAAACTTCGTTGCTAATTTGCCAGCTGGTCGTGCTAAAAGGAAACAACTTTTTTCTGAATTTTCAAGTAATATCGTCATCGTGGAAATGCCCGAAGCAGCTTTGATTGTCATAATATTCAATTTAGGTTTTCACGGTCACCGCAGTATACAATTCAAGAAGATATAAAAGATTCTCTGAGATTTATAAATGAGTTAGGGATGGTAAATTATTATTATACACTGATTTAATTGTGTAATATTACATGCTGATGATATTTGCTATTTTTACTTAGTATGAATTAATTATGATCTTGACAGGCACCGATAGTGGCTCATAAATTGAATTTGTGAACAAATATTTTTCTTCTTATGTAAAAGTAGGGAAGTGAAAACATGTGTCTCTTATGCATAGTAACGTTAAGTAAAATTTACTACTCTGGGGTGGCAAATCGGAAGGAATTGCTTGATTACGCATTATGGACAGTAGGTTAATAGAATTTTCAACCTTGAGAGGTACGTACTAATTTATTCTATAAATCTGTTTTTTCGTTGTTCGGGTCGGCAAAACTTCATTTTTATGTCACAATATTGAAGGAGAGTAGCTTTTATGAACTATGGCATGTATTGGGCGTCATTCTGCAATAACTCCAATCAGTAATAGAGAATTCTAGGCGGTCATGTTCTTGCTCGTAGTTTTGCCTCGGTTTCTCCGATCAATCCCAGTACAGTACCCTAACAAAAGGGTCCAACACCACTCGATTTTCCTCTCTTCCTTGTTGGAACTGAGCTTACTTACACCACTTACTAAACAGCTGCGGGAGACAATCGGGAGCTTAGGAGCTTGTCACTTAGTGGCAGAAACTTGCTTGGCGGAGGGGGGGGGGAATCCCGCTAGCGGACGATAGGTCGGCGCCGTATCTCGGCCATCCAGCAGAGGAGATCACCTCCACCTCTCGCACTACACTTACGGGACTAATGAACAATTGACGCCACGCATCACTACTCAACCATTCAGTCGCCCTTTCCTCCGTAATTGGTAAGTTACGTTCCGAGTGGGCGCGTGGTTCAATCGAAACGGCCCGGCGCGGAGCGCAACGAGGCTTTTTTCTGTGGGCCGGGGGGTGGGGGGGTGGAGGGGGGGGGCACCAGATGCGTCAGCGCAGCCGCGCCCGCCGGAGGAACGATGACTCCTAATGGGCCTTGTCGGCGTCGCGTCGCGTTCGCGTCGCGGCTTGCCCGAGGCCGGCGTGGGATAGAGAGGGAGGGGCCCGGCGGGCGGGCGAGGGAAAACTGTTTATTGTCGTGTTGCTGCTGCAGGCCCGCCGCGTGGCTCGCTGCTGGCTCTGCCAACTAAAGAGGAGGGGGCGTGTCTCCAGGGCGAAGGCTCCCCTTTGTGCCCGCACGTGGGCTTGGGCGAAGCTAGTGCACTCAGGATCGCGGTGGCGAGTTCAAATTCACAGCTGGAGTATACGTGCAGTTGTCTGCTGGGACCAGGCGGTAGTGTGCTTCTATTTTTTTTTTCTCCCTTAAAAGCTGAGCTTGATGGATAGATGAAAAATGTGTGTGAAACGCTCTCTTTTAATTAAGTAAGAATGTGAGTCCTTTTGGTTTCTAAGCTGGAAAATAGTCAAGATAAGCTATCTTGTTTTTTGGTGTAAAATTCGTTGGAAATTTTGCGCTGGCGGGACGAGAGATGTTTTATGTGAATTCGCCGGAGGCTGAAAGGGAGGAGCTTTTGCTGGTCGATTTTGAAAATGCGAGGGCGAAGGGTTAAGTGTTATTTGCCAATCAAATTGGGTTTAATTATTTGGTAAGCAATTCAATCACATTTAACCTTAACACGTACGTTTTCTAACTCACAGGAAACAATCATTTATCTTTCAATTCAATAGATAAGAATCTAAAGGTCTCTAAATTCTGTTTCGAATATCAGTGGCTTTTGGAATGTTCGAAATTTCAATGATATTTACTATTCCGTTTATAATATTTAGACTGGTGACGAACTTTATGGTCTTACATGACAATTTTAATGTATTTATTTCAACTTGAAATATGTTTCGCTCGAACTTCTACATTTCAGTGTCTACTATGAACATTGCTTGCTACTTAATTTGAGGACCTAAATGTACATAAGATTCTCTTGTATTTTCGTGGGTAAATAAGAGTAATTGGGCTCACTCAAGAGTGGGATATCTGTATATAAAAGGCTCGTGGATATAAAGGCTTATGGATTTTTTCCTCCCTAAAAATGAGTCTCCAGTGACCTCATTATTTGGAGTTAATTGGTCAGAGTATGTCAGGAAGATAATGGTGTCCACATGTTTGGGCCTAGTCTAAATTTCCCACTCTTGGAGGGTGGGGTGCAGAGGGTCTGTGGTAAACATGAAGTATTCTTCGTTACTGTAATAGCCAATCCCTCCGCTTGAGCTTGTCTCGACAGGAAGCTACAGAACACGATTTTAGAGGAAAGGACAACTTCATTTTTGTTCGACCGGGAATGAAACGAGACTGCACAATGGAAGAAGTTCGCACCCCATCGCGCCAGCCTAGGAGTGTAAAATTGGAAGGGATATAAGAAGAAGAAAAAGGGTAGATAGGATAAATAAGAAAGAGGATAGAAGAATATGAGGGAAAGAAAGAAGCAGGATAGGAGAGGAGGAGGATAGGCAGCAAAGTTAGGTAAGGATAGAAAGGTAGGGCGACGGAGAGAAAGGGCAAAGAAGAAGAAGAGAATAAAAAGAAGAGAAATAGAAAAAAGAAAAGGAGAGAAGAGGGGAAAGGAAGGAGGGAAGAAAGGGATAGGAAGAAGAAGAAAGAAGATAAAAGAGCAAGAGTAAGAGAGAGAGAAGGAATAAGTTGAGAAGTAAAGCAAAGAGGAGAGGTAGGTAAAGAAGAAGTAGGAAAATAGGGAAATAAGGAAAGGGAGTAAGAGTAGAAAAAAATGAATGAGGGAAGCTAGTAAGAGCAGAAAAGAAGTAGAAATAAAGAAGGAGGGAGAGATAAGAGAGAAGAGGAAGGAAGAGAAAGAAGGGAGGGAAGTGATAGAAAAGGATAGAGTAGAAAACGACGAAGAGAGTAGGAAAAAGGACTAGAAGAAAGTAAATGGAGGAGAGTAGAAGAGATGAGAAGAGGAGTAGGAACGGGTATCGAGCGAGATAAAAAGAATCTAGCAGGGGCGGCGCGTCCCGGGCGGCAATTTTAGGGTACAACAAAATTTCACAATATTATTATTATTATTATTATTATTATTATTATTATTATTATTATTATTATTAGGTCGTCCCCGTGGCGCAGAAAGTTGCGGCAGCAGAGGAGCCTGCAGGTTCCAGTCCTTCATAGACAACGTCGTGTTTGTGATTGTCCCTTCACCCCTCATCATCCTATCATCTCATAATTCACACTTCAAAGCGCAACAACCTTGTCCTACTGAGGGATACAGCTAGAAAGGTGATCCCTGGCAAATTACACACGTTGATGTAGTAGCGTGTTCTGTAATGGCCTATACATCAATAGTAATAATAATAATAATATTTATTATTATTATTCATGTATAGGCCATTACAGAACACATTATTATTATCTTGTAAAACGCATTGTAAAACCATTTCATTTCATATTTGTGTCGCAGCTTCGGACCGATTGAAACGAGCACGGAATCTCCTTGCTTATTCTGTGAGGTTTTCTTTAAATGAATCTATAATAATGATATCTTCGTCATTGTAGTAACTTGCAATACCCTCTGTACTGACTTGTAGGGATTCCGTGTGTTTTATTTTGTGCTCGGATTGTTGATGACTAATAATCAGCAAGAATAACTTCTATCATATTAAGAATAATGTTAAATATTTTGAAGTAACATCAGCAAATTAGATTACAGTGTCGATACGTCCCTTCAGGGAAGTTCGTGAGTAATGCTTTTACAATTCAAAGAAAGTTTCATTGATGGATCGTCAGTCGTCCTATTCACATTAACTTAATAGTATACTTATGTATGCGCTTTCGGAACGGCGATTTTAGTGTTCATAAGTACGTAGTGTACTAATGAGTAGTGATGGTTAAATTATTGAACTTCGTTGAAAAAAGTTATTGTTTCTGTACGTATATATTCGGCTATGTATTAAATATTTTATTTACAGTTTTTTAAAATTTGTATAATTGTAAAACTTTAACTGCTCCGCTGTACAAGCATGCGTATTTTAGTCTTTTAAACTGAAACTCTTAAAGAAGGGGGGGCGGCGAAATTTTCCTACGCCACGTCTCTGCGAGGCGGGCAGCGGCGAACAGCGGCGAGCAACGGCGATCAGCGGCGATCAGCGGCGATCAGCGGCGAACAGCGGCGAACAGCGACGAACAGCGGCGAACAGCGGCGAACAGCGGCGAACAGCGGCGAACAGCGGCGAACAGCGGCGACGCTCCCTGGCCCAGCGCGGCGGCCACTTCCGCAGCGCTCGCCGCCGCGTGCGCTCCCCGCTCGCGTCTTTGTGCTCGTGGCCGTTTATGAGCGCGGCCATTGGTTCCGTTAAATGCGCGGTGTTTACGTTACGGCGAACGGGTGCGCTTTCCATTGTCTCCGGGGCGCGCGCACTGTTGATTGCCGGCGGCATTGCGTTACGCACGTTAAACCGCTATTGTGTATGTGATCCCCAAGGCATGTATTGAATACACGTTAAAAATGATACATAGCCATAATGGGCCTTATCCGAACTGCAAGGGGGTTGCATTCACGATTAGGCTCACCGGTAATCTCCCTTTGTGATCGTGAGTGTGTCTTTATTGGGAACGTTGAAAGGAGTTGACCAGAAATAGCGGCGAGAAATGCTAGTAACGGCATATTTGAGATTTACCGTACTGAAATGATCGAGTGAACATTTCTCTGAAAGAAAAGTCGTTCCTGATGATCTCGTTTATGTGGAACAAAAAATCGTCGTAATTCATCATCTCTCGGTGTATTGAAGTAACGGGAGACTAAACATTCCCTGCAAGAAAAAGGCTAGAGGCCAGGGCTTGTCTCGAGATATGCCTAGCGGAGAGGTTGCTTACCTACTCGGGTGAATACCAGTTCAAGCCCGGGACACGACTTTCCGTATTTTGACACACGTTTTCGGTCCTGTCGAGGTCGATGAGACAGTCTCGTTGGGTGTCGTTCTATCTGGGGATCTTGCAGCCCGCAGTCAACTTTTCCTGTGCCTTTTCGGTACTTTCGATTGCATCCCATTCAGTTCTCGTCGCGTGTACAAAGAAGACCACGCACAGATGTCAGAACTTCACAGATCGTTTTTATATTTGAAGAACAAAATGAAGAAAATACTCATTTTAAAGGTTTTCTTTAGAAAAGTTCTTCAAATACTGAAGCGAAATAATAGAGCACAAATACTGCATTTGATGTATAGGGCTTATCAGTATGCCAAAAAAATGCGTGTTGGACGCGGTTCTGCTGCAGTTCCTGTTAGCTGCAAGGTGCGCATTGAGAGGCTGGAAGCGTCGCGATGGCTTGCGCTACTCCGTGGCTTATCAACGGCCGCCGTCGTTGGGAGGCAGGGGGCAGGTTCCTGGTCCAGGCGCTCACCCGCTGCTCACCCAATGCGACGGGCAGCCTTTGCGGGTCCGCCGCGCAGACCGCTTCGCTCAGATTGGGTGTCCCGCTATGATATTGAAGGCAGCGCGCCCGATATCTCGCCCCCACCATCTCAACTCATGTCTTCGCCCGTCCAGGCGGCTGCTCTTGCGGACCGCATCTGGCAGCTCGCTTGCAGCAACCCGATTTCGCCCCTCCGCGCCTTCGTGCCCTGCTTCTACCGCATCGTCCGCCCACGCCGCAGTCGATCGGTTCTTTCGTCCTGCTCTGCCCTCCTGTCCACTCGCTGACTCATCTTCACCATTCGCCCATTCGCCTTTAGTGAGTACTTATTTATTCACAACTGTTACGATCCAGTTATAAAGAAAGGGGCGTAATGTTATTTATAGCATAAGAAAGCCAATCCATTTCAAGAGAATGCGATTTTTGACTAGACTAATCTTTCAAAATCGCACTTTTCTCTAAAGACAGGATACGAACATAGATTGCATTTGCAGCTCTTTCAGTTATTTACTAGATTTCAGTTATTTACCAACACTAACTTTTTTTTCTCCTTCAATTTTGTGAAGTAAGGGGGAGTTCCATGTAACGCCTTGAAGGGATATACATCAAATCCAACTTAATCCTACCTAAAATGAGGCGATAACGTAACCGGCGTGTGAATTTAAATGATGATTATCGGTTCCCTTGTAAAACGTTCGCCGACAGAATAAGCTTGTATTGAGAACGAACGCCTCGTTATGAAGCTGAAGGGCATGTGGAAGAGAGGGACAGAGAGAGAGAGAGAGAATTGGAACGAACTTGGAGAGCGATCGGGGTTGAGATTTTTTTGAATCGTCCCTTGAGCGCAGATCGGGTCCCCCGGCCAGCGCTCTTCCGCCCCGAGGCTCCGGGGTATTGGGGCTCCGGGGCTCCGGCCGCTTGGCTCGCCCCGCCGGCGCCCTTCCCGTCAGCTGACGCCCTTCCAGAGCGTCGCACCGCTGCGGCCCTCTCTGGCCCACGCCGGGCCTCCGCGCGCGCACTCCATTGCGCGCTAGGGCACTCCGTGCCCCTGCACACACCACACACACCATATGTACGCAGCACATACACAAACCTACACACACCAGACCACATCACACACATACATATATACATAAACACATATATACATACATATATGCACACAGATATGTACATAAACACATATATGCACACACATATGTACATAAACACATATATGCACACACATATGTACATAAACACATATATGCACACACACATATATACGAACACACACTTATATACGAACACACACATATATACGAACACACACATATATACGAACACACACATATATACGAACACACATCTATACGAACACACACATCTATACGAACACACACATCTATACGAACACACACATCTATACGAACACACACATATATGCACGTATACGCACATATATGCACACACACATATATGCTCCTACACATTCACACATACACGACACGTACATACACATTCACACATGTGCATGGCACTTATACACATTCACACATGTGCATGACACTTATACACATTCACACATCGAGATGTATACAGAGGCTTGGAAAGCCGGCCTGGTTGCAAAAATCGTCGTCGTCGTCGTCGTCGGCGCGCGGCGAGCGGCAACTCGGGCGCGTGCGGGCCCGCCCGCGCATCCCGCAGCGGAAGCGCCCGCGCTAAAAATACGCGGCGATGCGCGCGTGCATGTTTCACGGCGTGGGCGCTGCGCCGGCCGGCGAGCCAGCGGCCGGCCAGCCCGCTCTCCGCCCACCCCCAGCGGCCCCGAATGCACAGAGCGACGCGGCCTGAACGACTGTCGCCGTCTGATACCCTCCCGCCGGATAGCAGCATACTCGAGTTGAGGGGAAATGGTGGCAACTGAAGGAGTGATTGAAGGACTATTTCGTGTTTCCGAGCGCGTCAACTGCTAGGGTTATTAGTTCTGAAAGAGTAGTGAGTGTTTTTTATGATAGGTGGTGACTGTGTTCTTTCTCCGCTGGATGGCGAGATCCGGCGCCGACTGCACGTCGACTTGCGGAGGTTTCCCTTCCAGGTATCTCCTACCAGCGGGACCGCGCCACAGCCAAGACAAGCTCTAAGGTCCCCATATCTCCTTTTATATGGCAGCGTGCAGCATGTACCTGTGGGTTTAGGTGGATATAAGTGAGGAGTGATGACGGGACAAGGAAGAGGAAGGAAATATCATGTGCTGTTCGTGGCCTGTTTGTAAGATACCGCTCCGGCATTCGTTTGATGTTGATTGGAGAAATGAAGGAAAACTACCGATCGGAGCAGCCGACCGCTAGAATTCTCGTCCAGACAGCGACGGAATTCGACCTAGCTATCAATCGAAAATCCTGTCACCCTCGGGACTCCAACCTAGGACATCTCGGTGTATTAATATCGATTTTGAGTATATGGGTGGCTCCCAACACACAAAACCACACAATTTGCTCTCACAAATAGCTAAAGTAGTGACTACCCATAACAAGAGACGGCAATGCCGCCACGGACTCTGAGCCAAATCTGTGAAAGAGGGCGCGGTTGCCAGGTGAATAGCGGTGGCACTTTTCTTGTTGCTAAACCGCGTAGAAAACAAACATCCACTGCGAATGCGCTAAAATTCTGAATGACACTGTACTCCGACTGCCTCCCCCTTCTGACGTTCAGCGGCGTGTCGCCACGCGTTCGTAATCGGTGACAGATGATGCTCTTATGTATACAGTATGTGTATGATGTATAGTGAGGTGTCATTTGACCGTTGCGTACCCGGAATTACTCTTGCACTTGCGGGCGGACAAAAGATGTGAACAGCGTTAGGAAGGGACTTGCCTCTGCGGTTTCGTAATGCACACCCTCCAGGTTTTTCGATGCTGTGTATCTATACTACAGAAGTACGTGAGGAGATAGCAAAAGTGGACTTAGCAAAAGTGGGAAATGTTATGTACAATAAATCTACTGAGTATCTTGAACCTTCTGTTGTCTTAAGTAAGAAAGAACGTTACATCATAACAGGATGTTATTTCGTGTGGCGTATGACTAATCAAACGTCAATCTCCTTTCAATTCGTTTCAGAAGCACCACGCGTGTTAAACTGGTTACATTGATAGTAACCTTCTGGATGTTTTAAAAACTGGATCATTATTCAACTGTCTGGTTCGGTGAAGTTAAATGGCCTGGAGGAAACTACAATGCATCTACTACCATTAGTATCATATGTTCCACCTAACAGCTGTGACTTGCGAATTTTAGATGACATATATTCCGAAATATATTTGTAAAACACAGTGGGAAAATTAAAGTTACTACAAAAATAAAGCCGCTGACCATCGAAAGAAAAAAAAACACGTAACAGAAAATGCATTTTAGCATGATACAATTGCTCTACTAGGCGGCGATGAAATAGCCTGGAGTGTAATCGCCAGCAGTTAGAGTTCGGTGGGAATGAGCCAAGAGGATTGGCGGGGGGGGAGGTGAACGAAGCGACGTTGACAGCCGGCGCAAGTGTAACTTCGTGAGAGTTGAGCAGCCCGTGAGAAGGGGGTTGTGGGGGAGCGGGTGAGACAGTGGGTGTTACCGCGTCGTGACGGGAAAGCGAACACGGCAAGAGACGGAGGGGGACGGCAGCGGGGGTTGCAGTGACGGGGCCACAAGGGCGACGTGGCGTTGCGGACGGGTGGAAGGGGGGCGGGGCTGCGTGGGCGGACAGACGGCGGGGCGTGGGCGGCGGCGGCAGCGGTCGCGGAGCAGCGTCAAAGGGAACGGCGGCGTTTACTAATGCACCACAGGGAATACGCGTTCGCCGGCCACGGCAGATGCCCTGCCCGCCGCAGACCAGCGCCCCGCCGCGCCGCGCCGCACTCGGGGCCTTCCTCCGCGGCGGACACGCACGTCCGTGACGCACGCGTGCTCCTCGCCCGCCTCTGCTGCGGGCTCACGCCGGACACACCTGAGCAGGGGCCGGTGGCGGTCGTGAACCGGCAGGTTCTCTTTAAGCGGCTTCAACTCCGCCGCTGCTGTTTCCTGGAAAATACGCTGTGATATGAAGAGGAAAAGGAGATTTCGTGTGTCAATCACGGACATGTACAAAATTAAAAGTTGGAAAAGCATTTTTACAGGGCTTAAGTAAACCACAACACACTTTATTTATTTTTTAAACTACTTGTATTTGTCTCGGTATCTAATTTGTCTTTTGGGTTAACTTTGCCTTCTTCAATTTTATTGTGAAGTTGTTTTTACTCTATTTTAAATTTTTTATGAAGTTGATATTGCGCAGGTTGTAATATTCTGAAAGCAGCTTCTTGTTTTCACTAAAATAAGTCCATAATTCCATGAAACGTTTCTTTTAAAGTCGAGTCAATGACAGTCTTTTACAACCTGGGTTTTGTTTAATTTATAATATAAAATTAAATTAATGATTGAGAAGATACGCCTGCCTCCTTCCACGAAGTGCAATTCCTTGTGAGCGGAATTGTATGCGAATAGACCCACTTCATGAATGTAACCTCCGAGAGCAGCGGCCAGAGGAATGGCGTAAAACAGCAAAGAAAGTTCCAGCGCGCAGCTAGATTATTCACGCCGCCCGGCGCGCTGCTGCAACGCCCCATTTCCGCAGCTTCCAGATCCCCCTCCCAACCCCCACTGGCGAACCCCTTGCCCGAACACGCGCCTCTCTCCATTAGCTTCGACGCGCTCATTCAATAAAAGTTACTGGGAGAGCGACTACCGTAACCCCGCCCCGGCCCTCCCAACCCTACGCTGAGCCCTCGGTCTCGCCCACCCTGCTTCAGTTCTGCCTGCTAAGCCTCGCTTCCCCGCCCCACCCCGCTCCTCTTCCGCCCCCTCCCCGCCGGCCCCTTTCCCCCCCTTCCCCCCACCATCCCTCACCCTTCCCACCTCGCCGCCACTGCTTTGCCCTGCCCCGTTTTCTCCCCGCCCCTCACCCAACCCACAGAGCATCGTCCTGCCCCATACCGCTCCACCCTGGCCAAGCCTCGCCACTCCTCGCCTCGTCCCGCCCCTCCCCGCCACGCCCAACAGAACCACGCCTTACCCCATCAGCTCCGCCCCGCCTCGTCCCCTGCGCACCGTCACCCCCGTCCCGACCGCCGCCCGGCGTTGAGCCGGCTCGCCGTGAGCCATTGCGCTGCGCCGGCCGCGGCGTTGCGAGGGGTTGCAGCTGTGGGGACGGGGGATTGGGGTGAGGAATGTGTGGGGCGGCGATAAGACCAAGCCGGTGCGAAACTGCGGAGGGCGAGGGGACGGAAGGACAAAGGCGGTGATGTACGGATGTCTGAAACAGTATCTCGGTCAGGAGGATACTACAAGTGATGGGGTTGAGTTACTGTAATAGGCGGTGACACAAAGAGAGCTGGAGCGGTGGGAGCGCGGGAGCATCTGATGCTGCGTGAAAGCGATGCTGTCAACTAAGAGGGACGGCGGCCCGAAATGAAGTAATGGGAGGTGATATCTCGCGCGGAAAGTGATGCCCTGTGGGGGTGATTACCGACTGTCTCGTTGCTGTTTGATACATTTCATCGCCGCAGCGAGGAGATAATCAAGATACACGAGTAAAGTCACAATCTTACCGAATTCCTTCTCTAAGATTGTGACTTTACACGACCCCCCATCCCATCCCTCGCTTCGCTGCACTATCCGACGGCCACGACGACATACACTATCCTGACGTGTCCAGTAGCGAAAGTGACGGAGAAGCCAATGGAAACAAGCGAGTTCCCCTGTGAGAGGAGTGGAGCTAAGGCGCGTGCTTTCTCGACCCGCAAAGCAATTAATCGGGAACGCAGTTCGGAACGAGAACAGCGCTCGTCCGCGTGTTGCTCGGTGCTTCCGTTACCTGCCGTTGGAGTGAAACGGGAAGTGGCATTGGAAGCCTCACGGGCTGCAGTTCCTGCAGTACCATTGGCGGGAAGGCGAGGCGCCAAACTCGTTAGCTAATTTGCAGCTGGTCGTTGCTAATAAGGAAAACAACTTCTGACATTCAGTAATATCGTCATCGTGGAAATGCCCGAGTAGTTTGATGTCATAAATATTCTAATTTACTTTTCACGGTCACCCAGAATACAATTCAAGAACATAAAAAGCATTCTCTGAGATTTATAAATGGGTTAGAGGAAATGTAAATTATTATAATATACATGATTTAATTGTGTATATTACCATGCTGACGATATTTGCTATTTACTTAGTATGAATTAATTATGATCTTGAACAGTCGCCGATAGTGCTAATAAAATTTGATTTGTGAAACAAATATTTTTCTTCTTATATAAGTAGGGAAGTGAAAACTTGTCTCTCTTATGCCATAAGTATACGTTAAGTAAAATTTACTACTCTGGGGTGCAAATGGAAGGAATTCTTGATTAACCATTATGGTCAGTAGGTTAATAGAATTTTCACCTTGAGAGGTACGTACTAATTTATTCTAAAATCTGTTTTGGTTGTTCGGGTCGGCAAAAACTTCATTTTTATGTCCACAATATTGAAGGAGAAGTAGCTTTTATGAAACTATGCATGTATTGGCGTCATTCTCAATAACTCCAATCAGTAATAGAGAATTCTAGCGGTCAGGTTCTCTGATCGGTAGTTTTGCCTGGTTTCTCCGATCAATCCCAGTACAGTACCCTACTAAAAGGGACACACACCACTCGATCTTTCCTCCCTCTTCCTTGTTGGGTCCTCAGCCCTTACTTACACCCACTTACTACTACACCTGTCGGGAGACCAATCGGGAGCTTAGAGCTTGTCACATTAGTGGCAGAAACCTGCTTGGCGGAGGGGGGGGGGAATCCCGCTAGCGGACGATGGGTCGGCGCCGTATCTCGCCATCCAGCAGGAGGAATATCACCTCCACCTCTCGCACTACACTTACGGGACTAACGACCGTAGCGGTTGACACGCCCGCAATCACTAATCAACCATTCAGTCGCCCTTTCCTCCGTAATTGGAAGTTACGTTCCGTAAAGCCGCGCGTGTTCATCAGAACGGCCCCGCGCGAGCCGCAACGAGGCCTTGCTCTGAGGCCGGGTGGTGGGGGGTGGAGGGGGGCACCCAGATGCGTCACGCGCCGCCGCCGCCGCCGCCGCCGCCGCCGGAGGAACGATGACCTCCTAATGGGCCTTGTCGCGTCGCGTCGCGTCGCGGCTGTGCCCGAGGCCCCTGGCGTGGGATAGAGGGGGGGCGGGCGGGGACTGTTTATTGTCGTCGTTCGCCGCTGCAGGCCCCGCCCGCGTGCTCGCTGGCTGGCTCTGCCACTAAAGAGGAGGGCGTCGTCTCCAGGGCGAAGGCTCCCCTTTGTGCCCCGCACGTCGCCTGGAGAAGCTAGTGCACTCGGATCGCCGTGGCGACGTTCAAATCACGCTGGAGTAACGTGCAGTTGCTGCTGGACCAGGCGGGCAGCGTGTTTTCTTCTTTTTTTTTTTCTTTTTTTCTTTTTTTTCTTGAACAGCTGAAGCTGATGGATAGACGAAACACATGTGTGGAATGCTCTCTCTTTAATTAAGTAGAAATATGAATACTTTGGTAGCTAAGAGGGGGAAATTAGTCCAGATAAGCTATCTTGTTTTTGGTGTAAAATTCGTTGGAAATTTTGCGCTGTCGGGACGGGAGATTGTTTTATGTGAATTACGGAGGCTGAAGGGAGGAACTTTGCTGTCGATTTGAAAATGCGAGGGCGAAGTTAAGTGTTATTGCCCAATCAAATTGGTTATTATTTGGTAAGCCAATTCAACCCAATAACCTAAACACAAACGTTTCTACTCACGAGGACAACACTCATTTATCTTTCCAATTCAATAGATAAGAATCCAAAGGTCTCTAAATTCTGTTTTCGAATATCCAGTGGCTTTTGGAATGTTTCGAAATTGAATATATTACTATTCATTATTATATTTAGGCCTGTGACAGTACTTTATGATCCTTTTACATGTCAATTTAATGCATTTATTTCAACTTGAAATATGTTCGCTCAAAATTCTACATTTTAGTGTCTACTATTAAATTACATACGACCTAATTTGAAGACCTCCAATTTTCATACGATTCTCTTTGTACTCGTATTTTCGTGTGTAAAATAAGAGTCAATTGCTCAGCAAAAGTGGGTATCTGTATATAAAAGGCTCGTGGATATAAAGACCTCCTGGATTTTTTTTCTCCCTAAAAATTAGTCTCCAGTGACCTCATTTTTGAGTTGATTGTCAGAGTTTGTCAGCCAGATAATGGTGTCCACCATGTGTGGGCCTAGTTAAATTCCCACTCTTGGGGCGTGGGGTGCAAGAGGGTCATGTGGTGAACATGACGTATTCTCCTTACCGTAACTACCAAACTCTCTCTGCTTGAGCTTTTCTTCAACACTCATCTACCGAAACACGATTTTAAAAGGAGGGTACAACTTTATTTTTGTCTCGACCGGGAATCGAACCCGAGACTGTCCCAATGGAAGATAGTTCGCATCCGATACGCCAGCCTAGAGGCTAACTCTCGAGCGCTGAATATTGTATTTAAATGACGACATTTAATTTCGAGTCCTCTTACAAAGCAGTGCCCCACGCTGAAAGCAGATGCCAGATGGGTCACCGCAGACGCGGGAGGCCTGGCGAAGAGGCGGGCGCTCGTGAGAAGCTATGAACGTGTGGCACGCATGTTATACTCGTAGTAGCAGCGCAGCGCGCCAATTGGCGTGGACGTGGGCTTTGGCGGGGCCGAACGAGCCGAGACGGAGGTTGTTATCCGCTGATAGGCGAATTTACTGGCCGTAGCCCCCCCTCCCCCCGATCCATGACGAATACTTCCTTCTCTTCCTGTCCCATCCCGTTGCACTGCTTTCTCCGCTGCCGATTGCGAGGCGCTCAGCTCGCCCTCTGCTACCACACCCCAACGGAAGCCAACACCCTCGTCGATGTTCATGATTAAAAAATAGGTTGAAAAATTATAAATGTGCTTCAAAATTATATAGACTCAACTAGCACTACTCTGTCTACAACAAATATATTAAAGTCAGGAAAAACTTTTTAAACATGTTCAAATATACGTTCTTTTAAACGGTGTTCCTGAGTCTAAATTTAAACTTTTTGTAGTATTGGCAAAGTAGTTCTAGGGGAACGATTTATAAAAATATATGATCTATTTTAATTTGTTTATAAATTAGAACTCTAATTGGAGGTAATACATGCATTAAGTTATTACTAAAAAATCTATTTTAATAATGCTTTTCTTTACTTTTTAAAATATATTCCCTAAATAATTCCCTTAAATATTGTCTGAAGACGCTCGTGCCATACCCAGAGCAGGTGTTTCACGGGGCGTGGTGGAGTCCTAGTTTTTAGCTCTCAATATTTGTGTGTAATTACTCAGGAATTGGTGGATTTTGTCTTAAATTTAGAAACTGGAGAACTAGACATTCAAAAGTACGAACAAAGTTATTATAATGTTGCAAGGATGTTATAATGGTGCTTCGAACTTTGCTTGTCTTCTCTTCGTGTAATGGGATGTATAATCCTTCAATAATATGATTATATTTTATGATGTTATGATGACTTTAAAAGGCAGCTCACAGGTAATACTTTACTGTAAACATTGATCGTTGACACATATTCTTTCTCAGTATTGCTCAATTTTACCGTCAGGTACAATAGAACACATTTTAATTGAATAAAAATATGCTTATGGAGGCATTGGAAAGGGAAAGAATTAATACATTTTACAGACTCGTTGCTTAAAAATGTGTGTTCAGAAAACTAAAGAGATAAACGTTTCCATTCATAATGGATTCCCACTGTTAACTCATAATCTAAAATACTGTAATATGCAGATTATCTTCTTATATTTAACTGTCAAAGACTGGAATTGTAAAGAAGAAAAACCCGCATTCCTTTGTTTTTGAAAGGCAGACATATGGAGTTGACCCACATAGACACGACGAACACTCACGGACGCAATAATTCTGACGAGCAATGCTTGCTTCGCTAGAGGATTCTGTTTGTGGGCCGCACTATTAATCTTACGCGCGGCACCCCGCCGAAGAGTAGAGTAATGAGAAGACATGCTTCCCCTCGAACATTGATATAACGTTTCTCTCCTCTGCCTGCATCCCGCCTCCCGCCTCCCACGCTTATTTTTCGCTGACGGGAATTAGTTTCACAATGCGCCATTCACGGCTGGGAAACCGCGTGCCCGCTTCCTGTAAACATCGCAGTAAATGAGATGTTTTCCTTTCGTTCTTGCACGGCGTTCCCGCAGCAGCCGCCGCCGCCGCCGCCGCCGCGCCCTCTCCCGCTCTACACATTGTGTTTTTAATAGAGTAGTGCTCGCCGCGTGACGCAGACAGTAGGCTTTCAGCCCGTGCCATGTGATGAGGTGGATGGAATGCGGCGAAAAGGGACCAGCGGGATAGGTGAGATGAAATGGGACGCGCACGTGGGGAAAACGACTTGGGGAAAGGGGTCTATCGGCTAGACGAGGAACTGCGACCTAAACGCTGGAGGTTGATGGCAATGTAGGCCGCTGTTGGTACAGCTTGCCGAGTCTATAAGAAAACGCGTTAAGCGCGCAATAAGAATAGCGAGGCTAGTTTATTCTGAATAAATTAAATGAATGATCAGCTTTCTAGCTGGCTGTGCTGGGGTTCGAAGCCAGGTCTCGCGTGAAATTTGTGGTGGACATAAAGCATTTACGGTAGATTTCCTCGGAATTCTAACGATTTTTCTTCCCCTCTTTTGATTATTGGTCCGATCTTTCGCTACTTTTGAATTCGTTGCACATCTCTCCTAATGACCTGTAGTTTGTTTGTGTATGTGTAAGTAATCACACAAAAAATAAAAAAAAAGTTTAGAGGATTTGTGTGGATGCGAGGATAGTGAATTTAGTGCGACGATGCGCTCTGCAGTGAAACTGTTGAGGACAGGCAAAGAAACAAAAAAAGTACAAAGGCGTTGAGGCAGGGATACGCAAGATTAAGTGTGACAAACGAGATTACCTAATGCTGAAGGCATAACTCTGAACCAAAGGAACGCGATGTGGGGCGTGTGGTGTGTGCAGCTTTAGAAGGAATTGCGTGTGCCATGTGCCACGGGCGTGATGTGGGGCGGTGCGGTGCGCTGCGGTGCGCTGCGGTGTGCTGCGGTGCGGTGCGGTGCGGTACGGTGAGGAGTGGTGCGGTTTGGAGCGGTGCCGTGCGGAGCGGAGCGGAGCAGAAGGAGGGCGGGCGGAGCAGTGCGAGGCGCCGTTTAATGAGGCGTGTCGCGGCGGCGACGTCGCGACGACGACGACGACGACAGAGGAAGAGGGGAAGCAGGAGAGGCGCAGTCTGCAGTCGAGCCCGGACGGTGCGTGGAGGCGAAAGCGAGAAAGCTCTCTGTCGTTTTACTGAGAAGGGCTACTACCGTGTAATTGGTATTCCTATGGCCTGGGACGAACAACTTTCAGGGACTCGCAACATTTCTGACCCCCCTGAAGAGTTTTCAAATATAAACGGCAATTTAAGAACAATATTCAAAAAATGTTATTTTATTGTGTTTAATTTGACTATAATCTGTAATGTAAACAATCCATCTATTGTACCTAAATAGGTACAATAAGAAGTCAGCAATCAAGCTCTACAAATGAGTTTTTGACTTATCCTCAACCATTACAGAAGCTTCGTGTGGGGCACAGTGGCGGATTCAAGATGGGATGGGAGGGAAGCAGGGGGAGGGGATACGGGTGGACGCCGTGCCCCTCCTCATCCTCTCTTGTAAATTTATTCATTTTATTCTAAACAATTGCCACATATTGTCGACCACAACTACGTCGAAAGGACTATTCCCATTATGAATACACATTGCTATATTTTCATTTAAGAATTTATCAACAAAAATCTACTGGGCCTTTCTCGACCCTGCTGTGTGATCAGCCATGTGGTCAGTGGGAGTATTAGTAGTTGTGCCACGGTGGAAAAAGGAAAAACTAAAACATGGATGTACAAATGTGCTATAAAATGTATTGTGGTTGCGTTATCACCATATGCGTACAATAATAGTATAACGTGTGTATGGAAAATAATTAGGCCAGAAAATAGCTGAACGAAATGAAACACAGAATGATTTTGAATTTCTGAATTCTGAACTTACTTTTTATAAAATGGCTTAAATCTAAACTTGCTCTACTTTTACAATAAGGGGAATGTTGATTCCGACAGGGTGCTTGCGCTAGGCGCACAACGTGCTCGCCCTACATCGATGCAGTGAACTTTCACGTTTGAGTAGTAAACTTTTGCGGGCCATAATAGAAGGCATTGCGGGCCGCATGAGGCTGGCGGGCCGCCATTTGGACAGCCCTAATCTAGATTGTTTTCATTAATAATGTGACACAAATCCAAGAGATGGCTGAAACGAAAACGTGCCCTCGCATCCCCGAACGAAATATGAGACCGGCAGAGGTGGCTCAGGGCATCAACTGATGTCACTATAGTGCCTCTAACCAGCGAGTCGAAGGTTCGGTGCCGACCGTGGCAGGGTTTTCGATATTAGCTAGATAGCTACGCTGAATTCAGTCGCTGTCTGGAGACGAGTTCTAGCGGCCGACTGCTCTGATTGGTAGTTTTCCGTGGTTTATCCGATCGACAGCAGTCGAATGCCGGAGCAGCACTATAACAAATGGGCCACGGACCGCGTGCGATCGTTCCTTCCCCTTCCTTGTCCTATTCTCTTCCGTTACTTACACACACTTACACTAACGTGCACTACTCTAACACACATGCTGGGAGACTGGGCGGGAGGTTAGAGCTTGTCCCGGCTTGGACCTTGAGATACCTGGTTGGAGAAAAACCCGCTAGCGGTAGGTTCGCACCGGATCTCGCCATCCAGCGGAGGAAGATCACCGCCACCTCAATCGACAAAAACATGCACTACACTTACAGGAATAAGGATCGTAGCCGTTACTGCGCCCGGAATTACTAACAATCAATCAATGAATTAATCAATCAATCAATCACCGGAAAACGCTTTGGAGGTTCGCCTGGAGAGGAGGGAAAGCGGAAGGAAGTCGGGGGGCGGGGG
>BOPP01000069.1:2334015-2349597 GCA_017312745.1 Gryllus bimaculatus | reverse complement strand
TCTCTCTCTCTCTCTCTCCGCTCTCTCTCTCTCCCTGCTCTCTCTCTCCGCTACTCTCTCTCTCCGAACTTCTGCTCTCTCTCATCTCCCTCTTCTGCCTTTCATCTCCCCTGGAACCTTCGTTCCGTTCTCTCTTTTCCCCCACTCTTGAATGCTCATTCCTGGACTTGTTTCCTTGCTCGATGAGTCTCACCGATGGATCCACGGCGGTCCACTGCTCCCTTCTGCCTCAGTCCGCTTAACCCCCTCCCCCTTACGTTCGTCCCGCCGCTCTGCTCCCGTCTGCCGCCTCTCCAGCCGTCGCCTGCTCGCTGCTCCTCGTTCTCCCTTCACCGCCCGCCCTGTCCATCTCGGTTCCACTCGCCCCGCCCCGCCCGCAACGCTCGCACCACCGCTTCTGTCGGCCGCTGTGCTGTTGGAAATAGAGCGGGCGCCGCGCGCGCTGCGCCAGAAAAGCCGCGCCGCCGCCGCCCGCCGCGCGCGGTCGTGGTCGCCGCGGGGCAACCGGCGTAAACGCCCTCTGCCTGGACGTCACGTGCGTGCTGGGCGGCCGCCAGCGCGTTCTGGGGCGACTCCGCGCTCCACCCTTCCGCTTCCGCCGGCACACAACCACAAACCGCCTTCCGCCCCGCCTCTCCTGGTTCCTTTCAGTCCGACACCGCCCCACCCCACCCGGACACCACCACCCCACCCCTCCCATTCCCACCCACCCACCCACCCACCCTCCCATCCCCACCACACCCCACCCACCCACCCCACCCCTCCCATCCACCACACACCCACCCCGCCCATCCCCAGCACACCCACCCTCTATCCCCACACACCCACCACCACCCACTTCCCACCTGCCCCATCCCACCCTTCCGAGCCACCTCACCCTAGCCCTCCCCAACACCACCCCTACCTTCCCCACCCACCACACCCGTACCCTTCCCACCCACCATACTTCCCCTCCCACCCCATACTTCCCTCCACACCTTCCCCACCTCACCCTAACCCTACCCCACCCCACCTACCTTCCCTTACGCTACCTCACACCCCCCCTCCCTCCCCGCCTCGCCCCCACCTCGCCTGCAGCCCTTCTGTGCAACGCTGCTGGACGCGCTGCCGTACAATGCACAAGGGGCACTCTGGCCGCAGGGTATTGTTGTTTCTCAGCATTATGTATAGAAATGAGCGAGAGTCGAAAATGAATATGGTACTTCAAATTATGGTGGGAAAGAGTGATATACTATTTTATCAGATCATTGCTATTCTAAACTTTTCAAACGGCAGGACGGCAGTCCTCTTTAACACTTATGAACCATTTTCTAGTGAGTGAAAACATGTCAAGACACTCACGCCCTTTATTTCACAATAAAATTGTCAGATGATTATCTATAGTTTATACGCAATTATGTTTAATTATACATTTATGTTTTGGCTGAGTACCTTCCTTTAAGAACATTTCAACATTGGTTCGCATCGGTCAAGTGACCGAAGGACTGGTCTAATGAATGAACTACTTTGTTTATACAAGAGCCGTCATTTCATAACCAATTGAATAAATATCTCACATATAAGAATATTGATTTTATCCCCGTCATAATTTTTACGATGTGATTCAGCAGTACGTATTCAAATTTGCTGCATTCAAGTCTTTTTTTGTACACGCTGTTTGAAAAAGTGTTATTAGGATGATGTAAATTACGAATAAGTAAGAACGAAGAAAGGAAAAGCCAAGTTTAAAATACTGAGGAGCAGATTAAGTTACGAATTTACATTCAGAAGCTAGGGTTACAATTAGGAGCTACGGAGTACGTAAGAGAATAAGCCATATTTCAAGAGATTTGCGGAAAACCCCGCCATAGACGATTACCAGCGATCGTGCTTGGCGAATTTGCCATATCTGTTCTTTCATTGAAACTTCACACTCAACTATCTCCAAACCCCTCATGAAGAGATAATCGACCTAAGAATTCTGCTTCCGTGATCTTCGAAGCGGTCAGTGTGCGATAGAAATCAAACCTATTTCTGCCTTCATTATTCTTTCCATTTCGGATTATCATGAAAACTATAAAAACTTAATATTATAAAAAATACGAACGCATTTGTTATAGTGTAACTGTAAAAGAAAAACTTAAATAAAACCCATATACACTATTGAGTTGGGGATAGTTCCCTTTGAGTCATTAATCAATGCATTACTGATACAAAATTTAAGATAAATCTTCTTGGTCCGCGAGACTATTTGTTGCTGTGTAGCTATCTAATGTTGTAATGAATTTACATTGCTTGCTTCCGCAGGATGATTAATATAACAGTAGTTTAATATCCCTCTTCTGCATTTTACGTGTTAGCATTTCAATTAAATACCTTTTAAAAAATGTCTTGAATATTAATTACACGCATCACCATTGTTGAGAAGAAGAATACTTTGCCATTTTAATGGCACTCTTTCCCCCTTCCATTCCGATTCATCTGAACTCTTGCATTTCTTCGCAAAAGGCATGCTTGAATGCAAGTCGACGCCCGAATTTAAATGTGCTTTCTTTGAAAAGTGCTTCCCTTTGGAGCCTAACTTTACATTAATGACATGAAAGAATGTAATGTTGAGGAAATCTTCAAGATGGACCCAATTCAAGTTTTTAATTGGTAATTGTTGACAGCTCTTAAGTATTGAATGATTGAATTAGAATTTGCCTTATTTTAACGTGCGATACTTCGCCCAGTCAGCCCGCTCTTCCGTCTGACACGCAAATTTCCTACGCTCCTTCACCGACTAAAGAGAAGCAGGTATTCTGACGAGAAACAGGCGATTTTGATGTAGCTCAGAAACGCATTTAGGCTTGAGGATCTGTTTACATGCAAGTAAATCTACGAACAGGGACAGCCAGCTTTACTTCGTTGTACCCTCGGAAGAAGGCGTACGAAGGATTTTTTCGCCCTTTAAAATTCCACGGCTATCATCGGTTTGAAAACCCGCCAACTGGGTACAAACAGTATTTTAAGCTAGTAACAATGATTTGAGTTGAAAATTCATTGAACTTTGTACAAGACTTTCGTTCATGTTATAAATGATAGCAACTTTTCTACGTGTACCTTTCTTCGCTTGTGTTCTGAAAGAACACGTTCAGCCAACTTACTGGTGAGTTTGGAAATTCCGAAAGTTCACTTGCGTCTGTATGCATTTTATTGGTTCCCGTAAGAATGTTTCTTTCCGTGTTCCCAAAAATTCGTGAAATGAGTGAAAAGAAAAAAAAAAGGGGGGAAGCAAAAGATACGTCTGGGCAACGGGTGATTCATTGTAGCCATTGTTCGTACTCACGTTGACCTACTTAACGGAGGTCCGTAACTGCTAGCGTCAGCCTTAGGAAAGAGCTCCGAAATCCACGCGGAAAAGTATCTGCGAACGTGCAGTCGCTTCCGCGAGGAAG
Source organism: Gryllus bimaculatus (assembly GCA_017312745.1). Lineage (NCBI taxonomy): Eukaryota > Metazoa > Arthropoda > Insecta > Orthoptera > Gryllidae > Gryllus > Gryllus bimaculatus. The sequence goes on along the minus strand of BOPP01000069.1, from coordinate 2,346,181 downwards.
AGTGAGACTCGCTCCTTCTCTCCGCTGCCACTTCGCAAGAGTGCGCGGCACGCCAGGCGTCTCCGCGCACGGTGAGACCCAGAGCTACGTGCTGCGCCAGGCTGAAGTCTCGTGCCGCCGCGCCCGCGCCGCGCCGGAGCTGCGAAGTGACCTTCCGCTAGCTGGCAATCAGCCTCCTCCCGTCCTCACCCATCTCCGTCCAACCACGTACGTGCCCACACCACTCAGTGCTCTCCCCTCCCCAGCACCCACTCCCCGGACAGGGTTCCTGCTTCCTCCCAGCCCCCCTCCCCTCTCGCAAAAGACGCTCTTCGATGCAAAGAACGCGCCGCTTGAAACTCCTCGCGAAAAACTGCTACATTCTGTAGATGCAGCCGGCTGAATGGTTGCCAACACAATAAGTGCGAGAGCGCAAAACCTCTGCGCTTATGAGACTTGTGTGCTGTGAAAGTTTACTGCTACGTCGGCTAAGAAACCCCGGAGCGTGTTAGCGTCTGTCTCTTGTTCCCCCGGGTTGTGTAGTTCAAGCAAATACACCTTCAGTTGCAGTGGAAATGTATTGTGAGGTCATTCTTCTTAAACTTCTTGAGCATTAATAAAACGAGTTCGTGCACAGACCAAGGAGAGGGAACGTAAAAGTTATGCACGAAATATCGCATTCAAGCACGCCGACTGATGTGTTTCAACGCCATTGCATTTGCAATAATTAAAATAAAACAAAACGCGAATTTGAAATGCGGGTAATAATAAAACATCGCAAATTTGACAATAAATACTGAGAAAGTACTGCGTCCTGAGGGCATTAGATTCATTATCCGCATTAACGATCAGTGGAGCTCATTTAATTAGTACTTTTCCCAACAGCTGATTAGGGTGTACAGCTTTGCCTATCTCTGATTGGGTGCCCAATCTATTCGAACACAAAGTGCTATAGAAGTTTAGGCAGGTTCCGGAAAAAATATAACTCTTATTTTCACAGGCAGATAAAAATGTTGCTTTCATGTTCTCGGTACGCATTACTTTTTACCCCACAGGTGTGAAGTGGCGATCGCGAAGGACATGAGAGCGTCTGCCCAGGTCAGCACCTCTTTGCATCTCGTACGTGTTTTCCGCAGCGTGACGCGCGGTCGAAGGCGGCCTCGCCCGCACTCGATCTGCCGTCTCCTCGCAGGCTCCGGGCTTAAGCATAATGCATCGGCCGCGGCCGCGGCGCCGCCGTAGCGAAGTCACATTCTTACTCGGGCAACTTTTCTCGGAACGATGAATTGACGATTTCGATGGACGGGAGACTAGTTACAAATCGGCCACGAGATATTTTAAGTAATCAACGTCTGTGAAATGAAAGTCAAAAAGATGAAGTGGTGAGAAGTATACATATTTGCCCGGCGGCCGAACGAACTCCCAACTATAAAGAAATAACTTCTTAAACGTAGTATAAATTGATTAAATCAAGGCGTAGTGAGTAAATATTGTTGGACCATAATTTAAAACAAATACATCCCCACGTGAAAGCAAAGTATTGATTATGTATGTGCATATTGTGCTCAAACTTATTTCGGACGTTTTAGTCACTCCCGTGAAGGACTGAAAGGGAGCTGACGTAAAGCCATTTCGTTCGATAATTGACAATAAACCTCAGGGTTCTCATTCTGATGAAAGCAATTGGCTTTGACTACCCTTCTGTTTCGCCCAACGAACTTTAATGCTGGAATTTCATCAAATGCCCTTGCGAGCTGTATGCCTTTAACTGTTTATGCACAAGGAGGGGGCGAGTTAGAAGTCATCGTCAAAAGGTCTGCGGCGAAATAATACGTACGCCGTAATCATGCGTGGGGAACGAAATCAGGCCTTCACAAATGCACCCCTCCGCCAGCGCGGATTAGACGCGCCCGTGCCGCCCCGCCGAGTAAGAAAGCAGCCGGCGCAGTTCTCAGCGATGCCCGGCTCGGGATAGTTAATCGCGCAACTTATTCTTGAGGACAGAGGACCTTCTTCCCCCCTCTCCGGCAACAATAAACATGAAGCGAAAACTCTGCCGACACTGAAACAACATTCCAAACCATTTTCGCGGGGGGGGGAGGTTCGGGGAGTTCGGCCGGATGGGCGATGGCGCGAAGTAGGAAACATATTTTCTGTTGAAGACGAGAACTTCATGTCTGTTGACTTTTCATCCAAAAAATCTAAAGAAACATGACCAAACAGAGTTGACGATCCACTCACAGCAGATACTCATACTCCTGAGAAAGTCAGAAGGCATGTCTGATTCTCCAGAGATTGGCATTTGCTCTAAAAAATCGAGTGCGAATTTTCGTAACTCAATACCTCCACTATAGCCTAGGAGCGGACAATCGATAACAGAACATCCACGTTACTTACATTTATACACATATCCAAAATAAACTTGTAAAATAATACGTAAACATACTCGTAATTCCTGAGCTAATGTTTAGTTTGAATCCAAAAACTCTGTCAAATGTAGGTCGAAGTTTTTTTTTCTTTTACAATGCCTAAAAACGCTAGATTAAATATAGTAACAATTTTATCTAATTACATTGTTAATTATCAAATGGGTTTAACTGCAGTTTGCGAATATATCTAAAATCCAATGCATAGGCAATCATGCGTACTATAGGTGGTCAGCGATCGATGTAGAAAAGAAACGTTTAGACTTAGAAAGTTCAATTTCGTTATACGGTTTAAATGTATGTGAAAGTAATCCTTTGGAACGCGCAGACGCCGCGGCTGGTGTAGTGTTTTGTTTTAACAATGTCGACCGCCTGAGAGGACGCGAACCGCGCTAGCACTCTATTCCGAACATCTCTCACCAAAAAAGCAGCAATGCGCAGTGACAATTGGGATGGTACGTAGGTCTCCGCTATCTGCCGCTCCGGCGGCGCGGAAGCGAAGTATTCCGCCCGCTGCGATGCCACGCTGTTCGCTACTGCGCCGTTCGCCCTCCCGGGCCAGTCTAATTCGGGTAGTCTATGCCCTCTTCAGGGCCCGGAATTTACGTGGCCGGTATACCTCCGCTAGCTATTCGTATGTCACGGGAGGGCGGCGCTGGGGAACGCAAGCCTCGTGCGGAAAGGCCGAGACGCATGTGGACGGGCTCCGGGCGAGGGCATGGTCGAGACCGGGTGCGGCGCGAGCCGTCGAGACGGGGGCGCCGTACGGTCGATCAGCCCCAGAATCGCTCGGGTCCGGGACGGGCGGGCAATCGAGCCGCCACGCGCGGCTCGGCGGGCGATACCGAGTGAATGAGTGCGGCATGACCTGACAGGTTGGACAGCAAGCGGAGGGGAGGTTATTGGCAATGACAGCACGGGACGCGAAGAAGTCTTTGTTCGAGCTCGGCGACGACAACTGTAGTAGAGCTGACATAAGAGGAACGGGAACCGAAGTCGAATGTTCTCCACCACAGTTGACAATAACTACGTAAAATCAGTGACTTGCGCGTAGCTATAAGTCGAATCGAAGTCCCGGCTTGACCCGAGCGCCGAGAGTCGAGAAGTCGAAGTCGAAGTCTGAAGTCGAAAGTCGGAAGTCGAAGTCAAGTCGGCGAAGTCGAAGTCGAAGTCGAAAGCGAATCGAAGTTCGAAGTCGAAGTCGATAAAGTCCGAAGGCGGAAGTCGAACTCGAAGTTCACAGGCTCGCTACGGACGACCTACCAGGTATCTCCAGTGCAGTAACAGAACTCCAGTCAGAGTGACATCAAGAGATAGGTCAGGTTATGACGCTGGCAAAAGTCGAAGTACTTTGCATGGTGTTAAGAATTGTGTCCGCCACCTAGTGTAATCGATTTCAGCCGAAGTCGAAGTACGGAATTTTCAAATTACGGCCTGTACAGCCTGCTGTACGCCAGACGGAAAAGCGGCCGAGACAATCGAGAATGTTTCCGAGCGTGCGTCTGCGAATAAGTGAAAATAGCAACGCCCAGTCCCGAAGACCTAACAGATTCAGGTGCTCCATCTGTCCGAGACGGTGGCTGAGGGACCAATATTCCGATTCATTTCCGTTTGTTCAAAAAAAGCAGCGTAGAGATACAAATTTCTTTGGTCACAAACTCGTAATGCTGAAGTCGAAGTGTCGACGCGGACGTCATTTATTAAATAGGTCATTTGGAAGTTTTCTCTTTAGTGAGTCGCTGGAAAGCAATTGTTCACCGTCATCTGAAAAAACACACACAACCCCACTGGTCGAACTCCTTTGAGGCGGGGCCGATGAGGGAAGTCGAAGTCCGAGTCTTTCCCGAAAAGCACGAAATAACATAACTTACGTAGTCATCTAGGTGATCACAGAGTCGAGTGGTTTTTTGATTATTTTCTCATTGCCTCATGAATTAGTCGTTTCAAGCCCATTAATGTAAATGGGGATGTCCGTAATGGACTCCCCAACCTCTGTTCATGCTTGACAGTCTGCAGTTTAACGAATATTAGTGTAAAGGTTCTGCGAAGTCAAGCTAAAATATGTCGACCAGTGATTTCAGGTAAAAACTCTACAGAGTGTTGCCTCTTTTTACTCGAATATACAGTTTCTCTAAGTCTTTGAATGATAGTTTCGATAAATTTGCAAGTGATAGTCCACGAAGTCGAAGTCGAAGTCGAAGCAGTCGAAGTTCGACGAAACTGCATTGCCAAAGAATACGTAATCGGATTCGATACAAATCGAGTCGGAAAGTCGAGTCGAAGATCACGTAAACTATGCGGAGTCCATCAGGAGCGCGAGGAGGTTCCTAGAGGCTAGTCATGTCCAATTCTCCAGTGAAGCCACCCGAAGGCGCACAAGACGCCCGGTTCGTTGTTCCACTTGGTTGATCCTCTCGGCGCTTGAAACACGCTCGGACGCCCGGACTGACAGACGGCCGGCTTCCCTGCTTTGTGAACCTTGCCCTTCCCGCCCCCGCCCCCCGCGCCCGCCCCGCTGTCTCAGCGATAGAACAATTCCTCTTTTCCGGACGCCACCCAACTCTCACGGCGCGTCTGCAAAGTTCTAAATCGAGCACAAAGAACACTGCCCGGACGAGATATCGAATCCTCCTCTCGACGTGCATATCTGAAGCGACGGGTTTTTATTAATAAAGATGAAAAGTGTGTAACAAAATCTTTTGAAGAAGCTGAAATCACCACTTCGCGCCGCTGCCAAAACCCCACGGTGAAAGAGACAGGAAGATTCTCGGATTCGGCGTGAGGAGCGGAGAAGATGGATGAGAAGGGAGAGGTAAAAAAAAAAACCCGGTCTGGCGGAGCAGGCGGCGAAGCGCGCGGCGCAGAGCAGCACGAGGCCAATGAATGGACGCCAACAGGCAATATTTCCGCCGGCGCATGGTGGACGAGAGCCGGTCGGGCGGGAGCAAGGAGACCTCAGCGGCTTGTCGGAGCGCGCGGCGCAGGTCGCGCGAGGTCGGACGGAACGGGACGAAGGCGGGGACGGAGCGAACGAATCGGACGAAGGGGGTGCGGAGGCGGAGGCGAGAGCTGCTGAAGCGCGGGCGGGCCGGAGCGAAAGCGGGTGCAGAACGGACTCGAGAAAGCGAGCGCGGGCTCGAGGGGGCGGCGGGCGGAGAAGCGAGGAACGGAGGCGGGGGCGGAGGCTGCCGGTATCGAATGCTGTGAGCGGAGAAGAGCGGAGAGTCGCGGCAGGGCCGTCTCGAAAGTCGAAGTCGAAAGGCGTAAAGTCGAATCGAAGTCAATCAAGTCGAAGTCGAAGTCAAGTTCCCCTCCCCTCCCCTTCCCCTACGCCACGCACCACCTCGCCTGCACCCTTTCTCGTGCAGCGCTGCTGGACGCGCTGCCGTCCAATGCAGAAGGGGCACTCTGGCCGCAGGGTTATTGTGTGTTCTCAGCTTTGTATAGAAATGAGCGAGAGTCGAAAATAGAATATGGTTTCAAATAAGTGAGTGGGAAAAGTTATACTATTTCATCAGATCATGCTAGTTCTAAACTTTTCAAGACGGCAAGACTGCGTCCTCTTTCAACACTTATGAACATTTCTATGAGTGAAACATGTCAAACACTCACGCCCTTTATTTTCACAATAAAAGGTCAGATGATATATTATAGTTTATACGCATTATGTTTATTATACATTTATGTTTTGGCTGAGTACCTTCCTTTAAGACATTTCAACATTTTGGTTCGATCGGTCAAGTGACCGAGACCTGGTCTAATGGAATTAACTACTTTGTTTATACAAGACCGTCATTTCTATACCAATTGAAGTAAATATCTAACGGATAAAGAATATGATTTTGTCCCCGTTCATATTTTTACGATGTGTTAAGCAGTACGTATTCAATATTTTGCTGAACATTCAAGTCGTTTTTTGAGACACGTCTGTTTGAAAAGTGGTTATTAGGATAATGTAATTACGAATAAATAAGGAACGAGTAAAAGGAAAAGCAAGTTTAGAGATGAAGAGCACAAAATTAAGTTACGAATTTACAATTAGAGAGCTAGGAGGGTTACAATTAGTTAGGGCGCTGGGAGTACGTAAGAGAATAAGCCATATTTCAAGAATTTTCGGAAAGACCCCGCCATAGACGTACCAGCGATCTGCTTGCGAATGCCATATCTGTTCTTTCTGAAACTTCACACTCAACTATCTTCCAAACCCCCCATGAAGGATAATCGACTAAAATTCTGCTTCCGTGTATTCGGAAGCGGTCAGTGTGCGATAGAAATCAAACCTTTTCTGCTTCATTATTCTTTCCATTCGGAGTTATCATGAAAAACTATAAAAAACATTAATATTATAAAAAAATACTAACGCATTTGTATTGTGTAACTGTAAAAGAAAACTTAATATAAACCCATATACACTATTGAGTTTGGGGGATAGTTCCCTTTGATTAATTAATCAAATGGCATACTGATACAAATTTAAGACAAATCTTCTTGGTCGCGAGGACTATTTGTTGACTGTGTTAACATATCTAATGTAATGAATTTACATTGGCTTGCTTCGCAGGATGATTAATATAACAGTAGTTTTAATATCCACTCTTCTGCAGTTTTACGTTGCATTTCAATTAAATACTTTTTAAAAAATGTTCTTGAATATTATTACACGCATCACCATTGTTGAGAACTGAAGATACTTTGCCATTTTAATGGCACTCTTCCCCCTTCCATTCCGATCAGCTCTGAACTCTTTGCATTTCTTTCGCAAAGGCTGCTTTGAATGCAGTCGACGCCCGAATTTAAATGTGCTTTCTTTGAAGGTGCTGTCCTTTGGAGCTAACTTTACATTATAGACATGAAAGAAATGTTAATGTTGGGAAATCTTCAAGGAATGGACCCATTCAAGTTTTTAAATTGTAATGTGTTGACAGCTCTTTAATGATTTGAGTGAAAATTACATTGAACTTTTACAAACTTTCGTTCATGTTGTAAAGTGATAGCAACTTTCTACGTGACCTTTCCTTCGCTTGTGGTTCTGAGAAGAACACGTCAGCCAACTTACTGGGTGAGTTTGGAAGTTCCGAAAAGTTCACTTTGCGTCTGCTATGCATTTTTTATTGGGTTCTCGTAAGAATGTTTCTTTCACGTGGTTCCCCAAAAATTCCGTGAAAATGGAGTGGAAGAAGAAGAAAAAAAGGGGGGGAGCAAAAGATACGTCTGGGCAACGGGTGATTCATGTAGCCATTGTTCGTTAACTGCACGTCTGACCTACTTAACGGAGGTCGTAACTGCTAGCGTCGCCCTTAGGAAAGAGCTCCGAAATCCACGGCGGAAAAGTTATCTGCGAACTTGCAGTCGCTTCCGCGAGGAAGAGGAGACTCCCTGCTCCTTCTCTCCGGCTCACTTCGCAGCATCCCGGCGCGGCGCGGCGCGGCGCACGGGAGACCCAGAAGTGGCCAGCGACTTCCCCTCCCTCCCCCTCCCCTCCCTCACAATCTCCCTCCTACCCCTCACTTCCCCTCCCCCACCACCCAATCCCCGGGCGGGGTTGCCTGCTCCTCGCCCCCTCCCCTCTCGCAAAAGACGCTCTCTCCGGCAAAGAACAGCGCCGCTTTAAACTCCGCGAAACTGCTACATTCTTGTAGAAGCAGCCGGCTGAATGTTGCCAACACAATAAGTCGCGAGACGCAAAACCTCTGCGCTTGCAGACTTTGTGCTGTGAAAGTTTCCTGCCTGACGTCGGCTAAAGAAAACCCGGAGGCGTGTTAGCGTCTTCTCTTGTTCCCCCGGTTGTGTAGTGTCAAGCAAATACACCTTCGTTAGCAGTGGAAATGGTATTGTGAGGTATTCTCTTAAACTTCTTTAGTATTAATAAAACGAGTTCGTGCACAACCAAGGAGGAGGTGAACTTTGAAATTTATGACACGAATATTCGCTTCAAGGCACCCGACTGTGTGTTTCAACGCCATTGCATGCAATAATTAAATAAAACAACGCAATTAAATGCAATAATTTAATAAAACATCGCAAATTTGAATAAATACTGAGAAAGTACTGCGTCCTTCTAGATTTCATATCCATTAATGTTCAGTGGAGCTCATTTAATTATGTAACTTTTCCCAACAGCTGCTTAGGGTGTACAGCTTTGCCTAGCTCTGGATTGGGTGGCCAATTTATTCGAACACGAAGTGCTATAGAAGGTATTATACAGGTGCGGAGGAAAATATAATCTTAATTTCACAGCAGATAAAATGTTGCTTTCATGTTCTCGGTACGCATTACTTTTTACCCCACAGCGTGTGAAAGTGGCGATCGCGAGACATTGAGAGCGTTTGCCCAGGTCAGCACCTCGTTGCTCTCGCGTGTTTTCCGCGGTGACGCGGCGGTCGAAGGCGGCCTCCCGCCGCACTCGATCTGCCGACTCCTCGCAGCTCCGGGCTTATGCATAATGCATCGGCCGACAGCGGCGGCGGCGGCGGCGCTGGCGGCGCTCGTAGCGAAGTCACAGTTATTACTCGGGCAACATTTCTCGAACGATGGATTGTCGATTTCGGGTGGAGTGGGGGTACTAGTTACAAAATCGGCCACTAGAGTATTTTAAGTAATGCCAACGTCTGTGAAATGAAAGTCAAAAAGATAGTGGTGAGAAAAGCTTATATTATTTTTGCCCGGGCGGCCGAACGACTCCCAACTAATAAAGAAATAACTTTTAAAAAAACGTAGTGATAAACTGATAAAATCAAAGGCGAGTGAGATAAATATTGTTGACCATATTTTAAAACTATACATCCCACGTAAAAGCAAATTATTTTAATCATTGCATATTGTGCTTAACTTTTTCGGGAGTTTTAGGTGACTCCCTTGAAGGACCTGGACCTGACTAAGCCATTTCTTTCGATATTGACAATAAACCTGAAAAGGGGTTCTGCATTATGAAAGCAATTGGCTTTGACTAGCTTCTGTTTCGCGCCAACGAACTTTTAATGCTTGGAAGGTTGTCATCAATGCCCGTTGCGAGCTTTTGCCTTTAACTGTTTATTGCACAAGGGAGGGGGGTTAAAGTCATCGTTCAAGAAAAGTTGCGCGAGTAATACTACGCCGGAATCATCGCGTGGGGACGAATCAGGCCGCACAAATGCACGCGCTCCGCCAACGCGGAGTAGACGCGCCCGGTGCAGCCCCGCCGGTAGAAGCAGCCGGCGCAGTTGCTAGCGATACGGCTTCGATATTAATCGCGCAACTTTTCTTGAGGACGAGGACCTTGCTTCCCCCCTCTCCGGCACAATAAACAGTTGAAGGCGAAAACTCGCGACGAGCACTGAAGACAACATTCCAAACACATTTTCGCTGGCGCGAAGTAGAAACTATTTTCTGTTGAAGACGAGAACTTATGTCTGTGATTTTCTCCAAAAAATCTAAAGAAATGACCGAAACAGGTGAAGATCCATCACAGCAGATACCTCGTACTCCTGAGAAAGTCGAGAAGGCATGTCTGATTCTCCAGAGATTGGCATTGCTTCCTAAAATCTAGTGGCCGATTTCATAACTAATACCTCCACTATAGCTAGGGATGCAACATCGATAACAGAACATCCACGTTACTTCCATTTATTACACATTTATCCAAAATAAATTCGTAAAATTATACGTAAACATACTCGTATTTGCGTGATGTTTGGGTTTGAATCCAAAAACTCTGTCAAATGTAGGTCGAAGTTTTTTTTTCTTACAATGCTAAAAACCTGATAAATATGTAACTATTTTATCTGAGATACATGTACTTATAAATGGGTTTAACTGCAGTTTGAATATTAACTAAAAATGCATAGGCAATCAATGCGTAATTATAGCTGGTCAGAGTGTGTAGAAAAGAAACGTTTGGACTTAGAAAGTTCAATTTTATACCGGTTTTGAAAATTGTATGTGAAAGTAATCCTTTGGAAGGTGTGAAGTGTTTTGTTTTAAAATGTGAGGGAGGTTTATTCCATCTCTCGAAGCAAAGAAGAGCAATGCGCAGTACAATTGCTGGGGCGTGTCTCCGCTTCCGCCTTCGGGCGGCGCCGTGCCACGCGTTGCTACGTCGCCGCCGCCTCCCGCGGCCGTTAAATCGGGTTATGGGCCCTTCAGGGCGCCGGAATTTACGTGGCCGTAACCTCCGCTCGTATTCGTTATGTCACGGGAGTGCGGCGGCGTGGAACGCAAGCGCTGGTGGGGAAGGGCGAGGACGAGTGGGGACGGCTGAGGACGGGCGAGGATGGTCGAGGACGGGTGGGGACGGTCGAGGTCGGGTGGGGACGGGCGGGCAAAGTCGAGCGGTGGCGGACGAGTATTGGTGCGGCAGAGACAGGTGGAGAAGCAAGCGGAGGAGGAGGTTATGGCAATGACAAAGACGGGAGGAGAAGGTGGTTTGTCGAGATCGCGACAGACAACAATGTAGTGACTGACGTAAGGAACGAGTGTGTGACAAGAACTACATAAATCAGTGACTTGCTGCGTAGGTAAGGTGGTAGCAGGCTCGCTAAGGGACGACCTACGGTATCTCCCAGGTACCACGCATCAAGACTGCCAGTGACATTCAAGAGAGTAGGTGCAGTTTGACGTTCATTTGATGTGTTGAAATTGTGTCCGCCACCTAGTGTTTCTGATATTTCAAATTTCACGGGTGTACATTGTACGCCAGTGAACATTGTAAACTAGCAACGCCTACAATCACATCTCCATCTGTCGAGAGGTGGCCATTCCGGTCATTTCCGTTTGTTCAAAAAGCAGCGTGAGATACATATTTTTTGGTCAAAAACGTAATGGGTATTTATATAGGTCATTTGGAAGTTTTTCTTTAGTGAGTTGTGGGAACAATTGTTCACCTCATGCTGAAAAAAACACAACCCACACTGGTTCGAACTCTTTGAGGCGGAGGAATAACATACTTACAGAGTCATTTAGGTGAGTCACAGAGTCGAGTAGGTTTTTGATTTTTTTCATTGCTCATGAATTAAGTTTTCAAGACCATAATGTAAATATGTCCGTAATGACTCACAACCTCTTTTCATGCTTGACAGTTAGTTTAACGAATTTAGTGTAAGTTTTCTTCTATAAATATTTTCGACAGTTATTTCAGGTAAAAACTCTACAGGTTGCCTTTTTACGTACTGTATCTTGAATGATAGTATGCTTGAAGTTGTGACAGCAATGCATTGGCCAATACGTAGTACAAATCATTTCACGTAAACTATGCGGCAGAGGAGGCTCGAGGGAGGTTCCTAGAGGGTTAATGGCCAGCTCCGTGAAGCCACCCAAGGCGCACAGATCGCCCGTTCGTTTGTTCCCTTGTTGCCTCTCGCGCGCTTGACCGCGGCGGCCGGATGACTGACAGACGGCAGGCTTCCTGCTTTGTGAAGCCTTTGCCCTCTCCCCGCCCCGCCCCCCGCCCCCGCTGGTCCCAGCGGAATAGAAAATTTCCTCTTTTCCGGCGCCACCCAACTCTCCGGCGCGTCTGCAAAGTTCTAAATCGAGCACAAAGAACACTGCCCGGGCGGAAATCGAATCCTCCTCTCGAGTGATATCTGAAGGGCGACGGTTTTTATTTATAAAAGATGAAAAAGTTGTAACAAAATCTTTTGAAGGAAGCTGAATCACCACTTCGCGCGCTGCCAAACCCACGGGAAAGAGACAGAGAGATTCTCGGGATCGGCGGGAGGGAGTCGGAGAAGATTGGATGAGAGGGAGGAGGTAAAAAAAAACGGTCTGGGCGGAGCGGCGGCGGCGGC
>BOPP01000069.1:2319241-2329626 GCA_017312745.1 Gryllus bimaculatus | reverse complement strand
TGCGACCCGAGGCGAAGACGAGATAGCCGTCTCCCACTCCCTTCCGCGTCGCCCTCCTGGTCCATCGCCGAAGAAAGTCGGGGGCGGGCGCCAGCCGGCGGCGCTTACGCCCCCCGAAACTTAATTAAAACTACACGAACAAGTCAAAAAAGTTTTAATTTTGAACAGCGCCTCCATTATTCGTCGGTTTCCAACCTTGACGAGTTTTTGCCAGCGTCCGGATTTGCATACACTGAGTCCGCGAAGACAAAAGGGGCGTAATTTTTTTTTTGTGTGTGAAAGAAGTGCAAAAAAAAATCACCCTTGTAAAACGTAAAAATAAATTAAGAGCGGTAAATGACCCTGAAATAAAAGCGCACGTCAGACTGAGCAGCGACAATTCCGGCGGCTGCGCGTTTTGTGGGGTGCCCCATTACAATGGAAATGTAAATTGCGAATTCCTCCGCAGGGTGGCCGCTCGGCGTCCGCAGCCCCGCCCCCTCCCGCCCCGGCGCCTCTAGTCGCGCGACGGCGGGGGTGGTGAGGGCGGAAGGAGCTGACGCGCCGCTGACAAGGGAGCTGCCAGCGACCCGCGTGGAGAGGAAGGGCATTCGGCATTGTCGGGAAAGGACGGGGGGACTCGCGGGGAAGGAACGCCGCTTTTCGGTCTCATATTCTTGATAGTGTCACTACCTACTACGAGGGAACTTACACAAAGGGCGACAAGAGTACCAGAGGTGAAACAGTGTTTGATAAGACGTTCCGTGATCGCACCCACGTCCTTCCCTGGCTTCTGTTGTTTCGAAAGGACCAAAATTCGTTTCACTTCGAAGGTATATAATTTATAAACAGACATTATTGAAGACATTTGTTAATAATAAATAATCAAGTCTGTCAATACTTATAAGGCAAGAAGGTTCAAATAATTTTAGAGCGTGTTTCCCCCGTGACGAAAAGTACACCACATGTTTTTTTAGGTGAATTGTAAATAATTCTGGGAGAACGAGAAGTGATGCAAGCAAGTGCCCCTCACCGAAGAATCTTGATTAGAAGTTTCATTTCTCAAGAATCCTCTGTACGAAATTCTTACTATATTCGTGCTAAAAAATGGAATAACCGAGGCCATTCTAATACTGTTTTAAATCGTGATGTGCAGTGTTCAGTGTTCTGAAATACATTTCATTAAGTTTGTTTTATTATTTAATATATCGTAGTTGTTTGTGATTATCTCGACTCCATGATGAGAATACGGGATTTAACAGATAATTACTAGACATGTACAGTTGCAGCGAATAGATTTGTGAACCTCCTATTCATTTTTGTATTGGAGTAAGTGGAATTATGGTTTTTTCATTTTTTTTTTTCTTTCTATTGTCCAGTGTTTCATTACATTACATATTCAATTCATTAGATACTATTCTTAATATATCGATTTAACCCTTGTAGCGCTTCTTATCTATCGGCAGTTCACTTACTTGAGAATACCAAATAATGGATTGAAACCTGCTCGAATGGGGTGCCCTTTCAATGCTTCTCCCTTCGGAATGACAAAGGGCCGTCAGCTGCCAGGAGCTTCCGAGCGTTCTTGGCAGCTGAGGGCGGAAGCTTCGAAGCGGCATTCGACGCGTAATGTACCTGTAATCTCCACGAAGAACGCGACAGAGAGGATTAGCGAGCCTTTCTGTTCAGCATTTTCCAGAGGTCATTTTAAATACCTTCTTCTTTACAAAGGGGAGAAAGAGACATCTGCAGAAGAACGAGGAACGCAGACATAGTTGTGACCTACCTTTTTAAATGGTGACTTCGGAAGGACGCTGTGTGAATGGATGCCCTCAAAGTCCATCAAAAATAAACAATCAGATCGTTTGTGTTGAGTGTGTCTACGTGTGAACAGGTCTGTTGTCCAAAGTGCAGATATCCTCCTGGGAAGCCTAAAATAATTTGTCTGAGAAGCTGTTGAGATGGTTTAGGAATGAGCCTCTTATTTTATAGAAGGGTCACGGGCTTATATATGTTGCGGACAGGTGCCCATTTTGAACCGAATTCATACATGTTAACTTCCTTCCAAAAAAAATTATATTAGAACGCAGATAGCAATCGCCCTGAAAACATTTCTTGAATTTTTAACCTAAGGTTTGAAAGATGTACTTGACTTTAAACTAAATGAATTTCAAAACAAAAGCAATCAATCTAGAAAAATCGAAATATTGTGTAATATCATTGTGTTATCTAAAACTAAACTGAGCGTGTTTAAATGATATTGAGATTACGCGTTAATGTTTTTTAGTGTGTTTTGAAACTCCAACTTTGTTTTGAAGTTATGTGTTCTGCACAGTGTTTAGTAAAGCGTTTTAGTAATGGGGTGTGTGTAACAGGCTTTCTGTGTATTAGTAGATTATGGGAGAATGATTGGTTGGTTGCAGCGTGTGTGATGATGCAAAGCGAGCGATTCGTCACGCCTTGCAGGTGTGGAGTGCTTTTCCCCCCTCTCCCCACTCTTGCACCTCTCCGGAAGGGAAGGGGAGTGGACGGCGCGTGGAAGGGCGTGGGCGGGGATGGGCGGACGCCCCGAGCGAAGGGCGTTGAACTACACACGCTAGCAAAGGCGGCCCCACTCTTCCATTTGCATGAATAATATCTTTATGTTTGCACAAGCAACCCAACTGTTATGGTTTGTTTCCAGGCCTTCTTTTCAAAAACAATACTCGCCGCGGAAGGGGGCCGGCGCGCTGCGCGGACAGGGTGTCGGTGAAATTGTATGCAGGCGGGCGCGCCCTCCGCGCCGCGGGCTGTACGCGCGGGAATACAAGGGAATTACTCGCATTATGATGCATGCGTGTTCACATGTGAAAGCGCTGCTTGTCACCGTCGGTCGCGTCTCGCGCCGCGGACGTCACGGCGCAGATCGCGTGACAAAGGCTTCTCGCGCGCACCGCCGCGCCAGATACCGGTTCTTCTGCTTTGGTCAGCCTTGCGCACCGGTTGGTTCGGGGCGTCCGTCTTTTTATAAGGCGGCGGTATATAAGTGTCAGTGCGAGTGGTTACGCCACGCGGCGTCGGGGATGTGAAGTAGATGGACGGTCGGGTCAGGAGATGCGAAGATACAGAGCTCGTAAAATCGCGGGATTAATTTTCGAGCTGTGAGAGACACTGAGTTATGCTGTTATTTGGTTTACGACAGCTGTTGATTATCGTGATGTTATGTGAGATATTGATGTCACACAAACGCGCTTGTAAAGCGGAAGTTAAACAGATGTTCGTTGCATAATTTGGGTCATCGTACAATACTACGTAATCAGTTGTTTGTTTCTTTTTCTTCTGTTGGTTAAATAAAGGTCGTTTTCCGCATTTCATGGACCATAACGTGATGGTCCGGAAATGGGAAGGATGAAGTCGAGGAAGGACGTGACATAATTGCCAGAGGTAATTCATTCACTAATGTCCCGGAAGAGGACAGTGCATATAATCAACCTATAGTTTATGTGCACAATATTTCGAAACCTCGAAAACGTCTTTTTGTAAGAATATGTCGAGTAAATGCGGCAATCATTGTAGTGACAAGAGCCAAATAGAATGAATAAGAGCTTATTAGTTCGAGGTACTCTCACTTCCGTATTTATTTCTGTATGAACATTGTGAAGCATTTTAAAAGTTGATTGCTGCTACCAAACAACTTGCGAAAACAAGGGATATGGCTATTTCATATATAAGAATGAACTTAGAATCTATAAACGATAAACTTTACTGGGAAAATATATTTAATTTTACCTTATGTACATACTCAGCATCCATGATCTCGTTAAGCAGGTCAAAGACTGGGTACTCTTTTATCCTCCTCGGTAAACGTGTAAACGCTGAAACACGAAGTTGGGTGTTTGTAGATAGTTAACTGAACCGTGCAGGCATCACGGCCGGCCGCCCTGAGCGCCTGACGTAGAAGTTGGCGAAACCGCGCCGGGCTCTCCGCCGTTTTGCCCGCGTCCCTTCCGCGGAAGTTAGTCGCAGCGGCGGCGGCGGCGGCAGTTTCTCTGTCCTTGTTCCAGCAAGTGCTTCGCTGTTGCTGTTGCTACACGCCCCCTTGCCCGTCGCCCTTCGTGCAACACGGGCACAAGTGCTAGAACCCGCCCGCATGGCTGAAACGACGAAGCCCCTACCCGCTTGTCTCCTCGTACGAAGCAGGATATTCGGGGATTATAGCTGTAGTTTCCTCCACGTGAAAAAGCGTCTCGCGAGAGCGAAGCAACACTCTCGTGCGATGGAAAACCAACTTGAAGACAGTGCGATGGAAAACAAACTTGAGGACTTGAGGAATGCTGAAAATGAGCAGTGGATGTATTTTTTGGGACTAATGTTAATGTGATGAAAGCTGACATGTCTCGACGGTGCCCCGGTTAGATACTCCGTTATGAACTCTAGAAAGTTTGTTTCTAAGTTTATTAAGCTTTGTGATATTAAAAAGTTTTCAAACACGCTTTTTTAAAAATAATTTTAAACATTTTAGGATATAAACACTTCGGAGGTGTTTAGAATGGAAGATTATTGTATGATTTAAGTAATAATACGTAAAAGCTTAGACGAATGGTGTGGTAGTTTCACATCGTTTATTATTGTTACTTCAATAGTTCTGTACGTGAGCTTTACTGCCACTGCGAGTTCTGGAACATAATAAATGCAGTTCGATATTTCGTTGAATAATAGAAGCGCCGACCATATAGTGAATCATTTGCTCCAACTAAATATGCGCTTCTTTAATTCGCATCCTCTCAGAAAAAGAAAAAAAAAAAAAGCGATGTAAAACATTTTCCTTTTGCTGTTGATGTGGAAGGGTCATAGCCTAATCTTTATTCCGGGCTTACCTCATATAACTAATTACTCTCTCCTCACACACAATACCTCTCGAATGCATGAATGTGCCACTTAATCCTGAATGCGCACTGGCGCCCAAATCGGGCTTATTTAATTAAATGATGATTCATGGAATTGAGCAATGGTAGAATAAAGGGCAAGGGAAGGGGAAACCCTGTGAGTAGTCCTACCGCGTACCCTTTTGGTCCACCGCAATTTCCACATAGTTTTACCGGGAATTGAATCCAGTTTCTCCGACATGGATAGTGAGCGACTACACCATAGACCGCGCAGTAAGAACCAAAGTCTTTATATGCTGTTAAAAAATTGTTCTCGTTCCAAAACATCATTTTGCATTGTTTTGTATTTTCGATATTGAGCGTAAAAGCAGTAGTGGCCAGAATTAAGAAAATGTTTGTAGTTTACTCACACTTCTTAGACGATTCGTTGGATGAAACTGAGTGGGCGATTTGCACTATATTTCTGAATAGATCCCTTGACTAAAAATGGTCTGATCTATTTTTTATTAAAACATTTCCAAACGGATTTTGCTCCAATAGTGGCCGCGGGTAAGTAGCAAAATTTTGATTAAGGAGGTACCCGACTCAGTAATGACTAATTAATCTTCTACTCCCTTAACGTGTCTGAGTCTAAAAAAAGTACCATTTTTGTTACATTATTGCAGCGCAAATGTTAGTAAGATGCCTGCTTATTCTTATAATATAAAATAAGGGAAAAGTAATTATCTTCCTTCTAATTCCCACCACTGGAAGGAATAAGCTGTGGGTTGTTTACGTTGAAGTGAGTGGTAAGCCTGCTTACTTTACAAATGTGCTTGAAGAGGCAGATAATGAAGCACCACTGTTGCCGTTACCATAATATATATAAAACATCTTATAAAAACTCTTTGCCAGACAGGGAAAGGTGGCTCAGGGCATCAACTGATGTCACGAGGGAGGTTCATCGGGAGGATGTCATTTCATCGGGAGGTTCTAGGTTCGAGTCTCGATAGTGGCAGGATTTTCGACACTAGCTAGATCGAATTCAGTCGCTGACTGTAGGAGAGTTCTAGCAACCGGCCGGTCTGATCGATAGTTTCAGTGGTTGCTTCAATCAAAACCAGGCGAAGGCCCGAGCAATGCCCTAACAAACGGGCCACGGATCTTTCCTTCCTCTTCCGTGTCCCGTTGTCATTCATTACTTTCACACACTCTCGCTTACATGCAGAACGCATAACGGGAGAGCGGTCGGGAGCTTAGAGCTCTGTCTGGCTGAGGTGGTGCCCCGCTGATGAGAGATACCTGGTTGGGGAAAACCCCGTTAGCCGACGGTAGGTGGACGCCGGATCTCATGATCCATCGCGGGAAATCATCTCCCCCTCCCGAGGAAAAACATACTGTGACGTCATGGATACTCACAGCGACCACAGACACAGAGCTTTCATTAAGTCGTAGGCTTCCGCGGCCAGAGTCATGTGCGTGATCTAGGCTGTCCGGGTGACGCCGCGTCGAAGGCTGTGTTGCCGACCTTTCGGCCATCATGTCGTGGTCTTCCTCAGGGCATACCAGCCCTGACGAAGACCACGACAGGATGGTCGAAACGTCGGCAACTCAGCCTTCGACGCGGCGTCACCCGGACAGCCCAGATCACCCACAGATCTTTCATGTAATAAAATATTTATTTACAAAGAAAACAAAACAAATATATACACTTAATAATCTACTTACACCCTAGCTCTGATAGACCTACTAACCCCTGATCGCGGGAGCGTTCCAAAACCCGATGGAAGATGGTTTTGATTGTGGCATTCGCCACTCCTACTTTTGAAGCGCGCACAAAGCCTAGCTTCCGTGACCGGATGTCACGCTGGGACACAAAGTCCGTTCTGGCGCACCAACGGCTGGTTTGCCTCGATCGCAGGAGCGATCTTATCCGATTGAGAATCGGCGTGAATCGTGGCACTCAACCACTCTTCACCTCGGAGCACGCACACAGCATCGCTCCCCCGTGACCGCAGTCACCCAAGGACATAAAGTCCGCAGGCTTCGTCAACTAGTGACTCGAGCCTCGCGAGCCTGGCTCGCATATGCACCGTCGCGGCGCCAAGTTTTGTGCACACGCACGAGGTTCTCCAGCTGTCTCCAGAACCCACCCACTGGCTCTGTACACTCTGTTATATAGGCGAGGCTCACGTGACCTACTACGTCACGCCACCGCCTCGCTTGTTATGACAGTGATAAGCTTCTGTAAGCCGGAAGACACCCAAAGCGTTGTGTCTCCCGTTTCCGCGTTCTTCCCTTTACGGAAAAGCCCTACTTCCTGTGGCTAGGCTAATCCTCTTCCAAGCGTCCCCAAATAGATGCCATGAGGCACGCTGGCTAATACGTTACAATACATTACACTTACGGAACGAATGACCTTAGTAATTGTCGCGCCCGGAAACTCCTTGCCAGTCCCAGGGGGTGTTGATCGCAGCGGCTGCCTCGGGAGCGAGTCGCAGCAAGTGCTTTGCGCGGCCGTCGCCGCCCCGCGTGCACAAAGGCCTCATTGGGCGAGCGCGGGCGCGCTCCGACGACTGCCGGAGTCGTTTTTGTTCCCGCTGAGCCACCCGGCCGTATTGATTTTCGCTTTGCGCATGCATACTGGATTACGCGCGGTATTGTTTTACTGTACTTAATGAATATGTAGGAGCACTCGCGGAGTGGCGACCTGTTTCCAGCATTGGCACGTAACGCGCCCGCCCCTGACGAGAGGCTGCCCAGGCCAGTCGCCCCAGCAGGCAGCCAGGCAGCCGGAGCGACGAGCGCGGGAATCGAGAGCGCTGAAGCGGCGCGAGAGTTCTTCTGTCAGAGGTCTCTTTGTTCTCGCGTGGAAATTACAGTTTCCAGAGGTCTATTACGTCTGTAAATGCGTAAAAATCGGTACACGAGATTTGGAGCGTCCTCTAGTATCGATCGGACGTGAAGAACTTTCTCAAATTGAGTTACTGGAAGTACATTCGTATGCGAAGGATTGGTGAGAGTTGAATTATCGTCAGGAATATCGTTAGGTTTTAGTGTTGTAGATTTTACCATAATCCGTTTATTCAATTCCGAAATAGTAGACAATATTTTCATTTGCAATACACATTTTGAACTGTTCGTGACATCGATTGGCTATTCCCTGGAAAACACTTCCATGGAATACTCACAGGATTCAAAATGTCTCTTCAAATGATTGCTTGACAGGAAAAAGTTAAATACAATATTATATGGTAATTATCAACAATTTATAAACATTAACAGAATATCTTAGAGATATTTCCAAGTACTAGTAGTTCCAAAATTGTAGATTAATTATATCATTTCCATCATAATTGATAGGAATTGGTATTGTTTCACGTGCAAGCACGATTTTGTATGTAATATTGGAGATGGTTCAGGCCGAACAGGGCCTTCATTATCAGTTGAGACACCAGTTCGTTGGATGCGCAGCTCACACTTTTGAGTTCGACTGTCGATGACCCCGCCTCCTCTTTCTGCCCTCCCGCCTCCTCTTCTGCCCTCCCGGCGCCGCCCGCGCCGCCCGCGCTGCCCGCGCCGCTCGCTGTCACCGCGCCAACTGGGTGAGCGGCTGCGGCTGCGGGTAGCCGGAGATGCGGTCGCGGCGGCGAAGGCGGTTGCGCTGCTGTCGGCCAGTTGGCAGCGGCTGGCGTTCATGAAATCGCGCTCCTGCCGCCGCCGCGTGCGCTTCGGTGCCACCGACTTTCACGGCCAACGCGCGGCCGCGAGGCCTTTCGCACTCCCCGCCGGCGACCGCCACGCGACGCGCCTCCGCAAACACCGCAGCTCTGATCAGTAATTTTCCGTGGTTTCTCCGATCCCCGCGAGGCGACGGCCGGAGCAGTACACTAACAAACGGGCCACACACCGCGCGCGATCTTTCCTTCCTCTCCCTTGGCCCATCCTCACCCACCCCCAATCACACATACACACTCAAGTGCACTACGCTACCGCACATTCCGACGGCGGAGCAAGGCGACATGTCGAGGGCTTAGAGCGTGTCCCTGCAGGAGCAGTGCCTCGCTGGTGGGAGTATCTGGTTGGGGAAAACCCCGCTAACCTACGGTAGGTCGGCGCCGAATCTCACCGTCCACCGCCTGGGTGATCACCGCCATCTCTCGCGATATAAATGATATACTACACTTACGGGGCTAATGACCGTAGCAGTTGTTGCGCCTAGAATCATTAATCAAGCAATCAGCGCGTGACGTCTACGACTTATTCAGCCAGTGGAATCCTGAGACGAGCAGAAAAACTAGAGTATTCTAACACGGAGGGCGGAGTTGTTCCGTGGTGGCGGAACCATTTTCTTCATGTATGTGATTATTCACGTGTTTAAAATGGTAGATTGATACGTACGTTTTGACGGACAGAAGTTCGGCAAACGAAACATTTTGAGGATTTTGCGAGCCATATAGCAAAACTGGGTAGCGTTTTGAAACGCATGTTTAAAATAATTACTCAAAATAATCAGCTAAATTCGATTTTTACAATTACAGACTCATCGAGTGTTGCCCCTGACAGTAATGAGCATATTTGTTTCGTTCAGCAAACGCATTGAGAGGAGAAATAAAAACGAAAAATGATTCATGAATCCATCCACATTTCAAAATTATTTTTTTACTGAGAATCCCAATAAGTAATTATCAACCCCTTATAGATGTATTGACGATTTAATTAAATCGTGGTCCTTGCACGAACGAACGAACGAACGAGCTGCTTGGAAACACACAGCGCGCAGTGACGCAGCAAATCACTCTGCCGGGTGCACGGGCGGGCGGGCGCCTCGCCCTTGGCCGCACCCATTGCCGGTGGAGGGCCCTCAGCGCCCCGCTGCGCGCTCAACGGCCGCGCCCTTCCCCTCTCTGCCCCTCCCCCACGCCCCTCGAATGACCCCTCGCGCGCGGCGACGGCCGGCGCGCCGATGCACAGGCGCAGCCCCTGCGACGCGCATTTTCAATCAGCGATGCAGATTTCGGTTTCGCTGCGGAAAAGGACAATCAGGCCGGGCGCGCCGGGGGGGGGGGGGAAACGATGGGAAATAAATGACAATTTTCAAAAATGTTGAGAGACGTATCTCTCGCTATACTATTACTTTGTGGAAAAAATTTGATTTTTTCAATGGAACAAATCATAGTTTTGTTTATTGCTTTTGTGCGTTTGTATCGTAAACGTAAGCTAGTTTAATATTATATTCTGCACTTTTCTCACGGTAATGGAAGTAAAAGGGGATGAAGTGATGTAAAATGGTAATAGCATTGATTATAAAATTGAAGTTGGTTCTACAAAAAAAAACATTTCTGACGAAATAAAATGGACTTCGTACGTGATGGTAAACAATATTTCGTCTGTACGAGATCATTACGTTCGAAGTTTGAAAGAACCATCGTGGTTGGACAGTAGGTGTGTGTAATTATTTCAAGATTTTCGTCTTTTAAAATCGCAATCGCTTGGTCGCACCGCCCTCGGTGCAGCGCCGCAGGTTGGCGGCGCCTCGAGATGGTGGCGCGGTTTCGCCCC
>BOPP01000069.1:2287656-2306972 GCA_017312745.1 Gryllus bimaculatus | reverse complement strand
GCCCCCGCGCAGCGAATCCCGGAGGGGAGAACTCGTCATTCACGGAGACGCATGGCGGCGGCGGCGGCGGAGCCCGCAGAGCGGCACAGGCGCCAACTTTCCGTGCGTGGGAAGAGGGGAGCGCCAAGGAAGCGAGAGGGGGAGGGGGAAGGGGAGGTCTTTACGCCTGCGCCCCTAGAGGCCCCGTGGGGAAGGTCTAGCAGATGGAAGGGCGCCCGCCCTCGCCTCCGTTCGAAGTGGACGGGCGTCGCAGGCCGGAGGGCGGGGTTGGAAAGGGTCAGGAAGCGGCCCTTTCACATGCATGCATGCAAGCAAAGATGGGCGAACCTGCGTTGCGCCCGTTGTGAAACTACCGCCGCTGCAATCTGCTTCGTTGTGCCAACAGTTGATTATGATGATGTTGTGTGCGTCGAGGATCGGCAACCCTGGCTGCTTGGATGTGAATGGCCCACAGAAGATAGTCTTCTTTGTGCAGCGATGCTTGCTAGATCCCGTGTGAAAACTCTGTCAAGGTTTTTGTATTAGAATTTTTAGTTTAACTGCAAATAAAGATATGAAAACGTAAACAATGTGAGAAGATATCGTGTCATATTAATGAATAAAATATGCATTCGTTGAATACTGTCATTTTGCGTTCAATTCATCAGTAAGCATTCACGAATGACAACATAATATCAGTCTTTTTGGACCAGATACGAATACGTTCCACATTCAAGTGTGCGTAAGACAAGTATCTACCCTGCAGGGGAACCAAGTGCGTTTTCTGCAGCCTTCTAATTGGAAGAAATCCTCCATTCGCTTTTTTATCCGAGGAGGCTATTTGTTCCGCGTTGAACAAGAACCTTGGATGGGGAGGAAGTTATCGTTCGGTAGTATCTTGTTAGATAGTTGCGAAGATGTCGGATACGCCGACATCACAAACTTCCACCAAACCGGCTAATTGTAGCCCAGAGCCAGACTTACTGCTGTCTCTGCAGAGACTCTAATAAGGAAGTGCTAGGGTTCGAATCCCAACTGGGGCGGATTTTTCCCACTAGGTAGTTTTACATAGATTGAATTCAGCCGCTGTCCGAGGGAGAATTCTAATGGCCGGCTGCTCAGATCGATAGTTTTCCGTTGTTTCTTCGGTCTATACCAGGCGAATGCCGGAGAAGTACCCTAACAAGCGAGGCGCGAAAAGCACGTGAAGTTTCCTTCCTCTTTCTTGTCCTATCTTCACCCTTTTTTTACATCAAAAAACTACCACACATCCTAAACACTAACATCTCTGGAGACGACCTGTGAGCTTAGAGTTTATCGCAGTTTGGGCGGTGCGCCGTCGGGAGATACACCAGGAAATTCCTCGCAATCCCACAGGAAGGAGTAATTCCACCCAATCCCACGTGTAGGTCGGCGCCGGATCTCTCAACACAACTGGGGAGGAACTCGGCCACCGCCATGTGCATAAAACATTCAGTACACTCACGGGACTAATGACATAGTACTGCCAAGAAACTCCAATCAATCCATCACCAAGATCTCTACCACGCAACCACCACACCGGTTGCCATCACTACCACAACTACCGCGTCCCTCCGCCCCTCCGCTCCTCGTTGTCGTCCTCCGCCTTCGCGCTTCGCCGCCTCCCGCCCTCCCTCAGCAACCAGCTCTCGCAGCTGCCGCGTGTGGTCCAGGGCGGCGCGACAAGTCCCGCCCGGCATTCCGCAGCGCAGCGGAGCGGGGCGGGGCGGGGCAGGGCGGAGCGGGACCCGGCAGCGCCGTCGCTACCTGCTCCCGGGTTCCCAGGCCGCACTCCGCCCGAGGGGGAGCTCCATTGTGGCCCTCTGTTTAAAAACCCCAAACAGCTGGCCGGCCGCATTCGTAACAGTTCGCCTGTGATGGGAATATAATTGGCTCCCTCTCGCCGCCCCGCGCCGCGCCGCGCCCGGAATCGCTGCTGGTGAGGCTGCGGCCGTCGACGGGCAGGATGCACTTGCCCATGCACTGGCTTGCCGTCGCCCGGCCGTTGAGGAGCCGTGGGGATAGGGCAGGCCCGTGATGTGGCTACCCAAATGATATTGAAAAGCTTTTGGGTCTCCGAACTGGACAAGCAAGGGATTAAATATTCTTAACCTAGAACGCATTTCATTTCCGAAAGAAATGTATTCAAAAATATGATTGTTGAACTTAGCAGTATTCATATATTAATTCCATTTTCAATGTAGAAAAATAGACTCAATATAATAAATGCAAATCGAACCGACTGCTGAATATATCGTATTATTCAAATTTCAAAAATTGAATTTTTAGATTACCCGACCAAAAAATAAATACAAAACAAGAGTAGAGGAGACAAGGTTTTAAATGACAAAATACGGTAAAAATCGTTACTCTAAACGCTAACAAATAATTTCGGAAAGCATTAGTAAGCACCACAGATTCGCAATACACGAGAAACCAGAAATCAGCATGAACGAACTTCAAGACAATAATTACTATGTGATGGAAAAATATTAGAAGTCAAGCATTTATGCACGGATAATAAGAGCAGCTCCGCCTCTCCCACATACGTGTTCGTTCTCAGCAAATGGAGTTGCTTGAGAGTTCTTAACTGCTGTGGTGTGCATGTAAGAACAAAGATGTTAAGCTGAAGAGGAATGCGCTCGTATCTGTTGGGAAGCATTGAACATCCAGCCATTGATCTCGGCAGCACTTGCTATCGTGAAGATGATCTTGCCGTACTTGAGATTACGCGGTGTTGGCGCCAGAGAAGGAAATGAAGACGAGTCGGAGGCGCCTGCGAGGAACGCACGAGCGACGGGGAAAAGAGAGAGAGATAGTGAGAGAGGGGGGGAGCTCTGGCCCTGGCGGCAGCGCTTTCCCAGAGCGCGAGGTAGGCCCGCCGATGTCTAATACTCGGCACTGATGGGAAGTCGGGGCGTGAAGGGCGGGGATGAAAGAGGCTGAGGAGGAGGAGGAGGGGACGTGATTTAATGGGAGGGCGGCGTAGTTGCCCCAACCATACTCGGGAGGCGGGGGGGACAGGCAAGGGTGAATGGCGGAGATAGGGCAAGGTGGGTGGGGACGGGGGTGGGTGGCGGGGAGAGAAGCGGGCAGAGGGGAGCGGCAGGCGGGGGCGGGCAGCCGGCACGCGGTCGTCTGCGGGACAAGGCGGCCTGCTTCTTCGCCTCGCGTGCAGACGCCTTGCCTGCGCCGCCGAAGAGTCTTCCAATTCCGCCAGCATCCATCACCGCACGACGCCCCGAGCAGGTGGCACGCCGGAGCAGTGTCGGTTCTCAACTCCCAACCGCACCAAGGTGCAGCCTTCAGCTCTGGTGCAAGTCGAACATGTGGAACACATCAGAGTAGTTCGTCAGTGTATTTATTATCAATTACCGACAAAATGCTAAAAAAAAAATAAGAAACTTATTTCCTTATAGAAGGTAAGAAAGTTCCCGGCAAAGGAACAAGGAAAAACAAGATGGTATGGACGTGAAAGGTAATATGTATGGATATTGGTATTGATGGCTTAAGAAATTTGCACCGCTTCTCTTCATAAGTACTAATATGCATGTATTCAATAAACGATTCAAAAAAAATTGGTTAATATTAGTAGTTTCTTCGGAACGAGTAATTTCTTTTTTGTTAGTTTAATTTGCGAAAATCATAAAGGAAAAGGAATATTTCTCTCAAAAATGTATTGTTTATAGTTCATTGAAACATTGTCGTGTGAAGTACTAACTGTACCAGCAATACTGTGTCTGCTGCGTGGCGGGTAAAGGCACGAAGCAATGGCAGATGTCATGTGTTGCAAACCTTCATTTTCAAAAATCCAATGAGTAATGGCGAAATATCATACCTTCAAAATCAGAGTTTCTGCCACAGATACTATGAGTTGAGCAAAAGGAGAACACGTTTTATTCAGAAAGATATATCAAAAAAATTTCTGTGGAATGAGAAATTTAATGGATATCCCATCCATGGAATCGCAACATCGGTAGCAATGATACGAATTTGCCAATCTAAATCATTAAATGTTTTAAATTCACGCACTTTAAAAACTGTAA
Organism: Gryllus bimaculatus; assembly: GCA_017312745.1. NCBI lineage: Eukaryota > Metazoa > Arthropoda > Insecta > Orthoptera > Gryllidae > Gryllus > Gryllus bimaculatus. The sequence goes on along the minus strand of BOPP01000069.1, from coordinate 2,302,926 downwards.
ATGGTTTCAAAACCAAGATGCTTTAATATACTTAGATATCTTCTTAAAACAATAACTGGCGGGACAAAATCATTTATAAGGAGTGATTGTGTTTATTAATTTAAACTGTTATAAATTATTTAAAATTGACAATACAATAGCAAAAGAAAGAATTCATAAAAATAATCATTTTAAATACAAAAAATAATAAACTATATATATCTCGAAAAATCACCAAAACATATTATTTGTCAATAGTTATATTAGTATTTCAAATTTGAACGATGAGAGAAAGATTTTTGATTAGAAGGTATTTTTCCATCCAAAAATAAAAAACATCGATCAAATTCAAAACTTCAATATTAATAAATTGTCTTTGAATTTAAAATCCCATACGGAAGTAAAAGGTGGTCAGGTAGTTCAAAATCAAGCAATTATCTAAATGTATACATAGAAAGCTTGATATTAAAGAGCTAACTGATCAATATATATGTCGTTTTTTCCGCAAAAACTAATTCATTGAAATAAGTGTAAACGTCATTGCATGTAAAAAAAACTTATATTGAATAATTAAAATTCAGTATGATGGTGCATAAGGAAAACTCTTCAATCGTTTTGAGGGAACAATATATTGCATGCCTCGTATGCAAAGTGTCTCGCATATTTAAAACGTCAATGCAGAGCGAGTCATAAGTATAGTTTGTATACAAAGTACGGTGCAGGTCTTGTAAACAGTTGCACTGGAACGAAAATTCAGAGCGTACGTGGCGACTCCGGGGATAGCGGGGGGGGAGGGGAGGGGCGTAGTGAAGGTGCGCCGCGCCGTTGGCTGGGTGTAAGGGCCGCTGACCTTACTCAGCGGCGGAAGGATAGGAGAGGTGGAAGTAGGAGGGAGGAGGAGGGCGACGTGCTCGGGTGGCGCTGTGAGAGCGCACCGCCGCTGAATTCCACGGCGCCACACGACGCCCTCGCTCGCCTTTCCCCTCCCTCCCTTCCCCTCCCCCCACCCCCCGCCCAGCTCTGCTTCGCCCGAAGCGCACACCGCTTCCTGCTTGACGCTGCGCTGGACCGCGTGCTGGCCCCTTAGCTGCAGAATCGCGCCGGTACCGCGGAATCGGAAGGATCTCTTGTTACGTCATGGATAACTCACAGCGACCACAGACACAGAGCTTTCGTATAAACAATATATTTATTAACAAAAAAACAAAACAATTATATACACTTAATAATCTACTTACACCTAGCTCTTGATTAGACCTACTATCCCCTGATCGGGAGCGATCCAACCCGATTGAAGATGGTTTTGATTGTGGCATTCGCCACTCCTACTTTTGAATGCGCGCCACAAAGCCTAGCTTCCGTGACCGTATGTCACGCTGGGACACAAAGTCCCTTCATGGCGCACCAACGGCTGGTTTGCCTCGAATCGCAGGAGCGATCTTATCCGATTGCAGAATCGGCGTGAATCGTTGCACTCAACCACTCTCACCGCGGAGCACGCACACAGACATCGCGCTCCCCCGCGACCGCAGTCACCCAAGGACATAAAGTCCGCAGGCCTTCGTCAACTAGTGACTCGAGGGCCTCGCGAGGCCGGGCTTCGCATATGCACCGTCGTTGGCGCCAATTTTGTGCAACGCACGAGGTTCGTCCCGCTGTCTCCCAGAATCCCCCCACTGGCTCTGTACAACTCTGTTATATAGGGCAGGCCCACGTGACCTACCCTACGTCACGCCACCCCTCCTTGTTGTAACAGTGAATAGGTCGGATGACACCCAAAGCCTTGTGATCTCCCGTTTCGCGTTCTGCCCTTTACGGAAAAAACCCTACTTTCCTGTGGCTAGGCTAATCCTCTTCCAAGCGTCCCCAAATAGATGCCACGAGGCACGCTGGCTAATACGTTACACTCTAGTGTCGGCTCTAGTTCTACAAGGCGAAGCCCAGAGATTGACCGGAGATCGAGAGAATTAGGAGGACGGGTCGTCAGCATGGAGTAGTGCGTTCCTGTACGCACAGTGAATAACAAGGATGGCATTATCAACAGCAACATCGGGGAAAATTTTAACATCCTAAATCTTTCATGAGATATTTCTTTAAAAAAATATATAAATTAGGCTTCACTTTGCTTCCGAGATAAATGTCAAATTATCTTAACAATAAACTGCGTTTCAACTATTTCCTATGCAGTGGAAAATAGGCTAAAATGCTGTAATGTGGTCCTCCTCCGATAGTTAAGTCAGTCACTTGCCACTGGTGAATTGTGGTGCAGTTTTAGCTCCATTCTAACGAGATGCCGAGTGTAGAACATATAATATACATTATAATAATTATCTCTATATATAATTAATAATGATATACATATTATATAATACTGATTTAGAACATGTGAATAAATTGAGCAGCCTCTGGCCTCAGTAGTTTCGTTTGATACTTAGGAATTGGAAAAAAATTCGAAACAATGAAACAGTTTCAATTGTGACTGAAATATCCAAATATTTGATTGTGTTAATCCGTAATTTCCGATATCTGATGTTTCAACTATGACTCACTTTCTGCGTCACTGCTGATTGCACTGATCATATCTGAAAAGAGCTTCAGAATTCACGTGTGGTATTTCAGCTTTTTTGCCATTTTTTGCTGATCTAGGACCACATTATCCATGCACTCGGAAGCAGCGTGGGAATACGAGAACTCAATACGACTCACTGAATATTAGCAATTTAATTTAGTTGGTTCTCTGGAATAGTGTGTCTCAGTGTTTTTCGATACAGTTTCTTTCCTCGAAGGTGTAGCTTTTTCGCGTGGTTAAGACGAAAGCAAGCTAATAACTCATATGACAAATGAAATCTATCCTTATAACAAAGTTTTCCCAGAATCACTTTGATTATGTACAGTTGACTGAATCAAGCTTTGTTAAAATGCATGTTTATCATTGTATAACACAATACGTTGCTGAATATTCATAAAATAGTAGTGTTTGCTTATTTACTAGTTTTATTGAATGATTAAAATTCCTCTTTGCTTGTTGCAGGTGAGTTGCTTTGGAACAAGAGCAAGGCCAATCAGCTGGGTAAAGTACATTTTTATTACATACACTATTTTGCTTATTCTGATTGTGTATAGAACATGTACTATTCACATCAACGAATTTCATTTTTGAACAATTTATGAACTGGCTTGCTAAATATCTTTAGATAAGAGAGTTTGCAATTCGGAATCTCACAAACTACTAATCGCGATATATGTGTGTGTGTGCGCGTGTGCATGTGTGTGTGTTCGTGCGTGCGTGCGTGTGTGCAATAAAGACCATTTTCAAAACACAATTTCCCTCTGTCAAAATTAAATTAACAATAACTGTTCTATATTTACGGACAAACATCAAAATCATTTTCAGCCTCATTAAGCAAAGGAAATGTATTAAAAATTAAATTAGAATTACTTCATTGTAAATTCATTTGGAGCCTTGGGTAAATTCTATTTTACTTTCTCCTTTTTCTGTGAATGAAAAATATTGTACTTTGATATAGTAATTTAAGATTGCCGAATTAGATCGCCTAATTCTTACCTTAGCGGTCAAATCAATCTGAAATTATTGTCATCATTACTTGTTGCATGATTATATTGTATGTCTTTCGAATGGAGTGTTCATTTTGAGTCGTTTTACTACAGTTGTACTTGTATTCTTCAATTTATTTGCAAATGAACTCTTGTACATAATTCGCTTATTGTAAACATACAGTATGTGCACTCGAGCTAATCAGGAAGGAGAGTTAATCTCAGTAATATATGATAAATTTGATTCAGATTGCACAGTGCAGTTGTGCAATTCGTGCGTGTTGTTTTTTTTTTGTTTCGCCCACGTGTCCATTCCAGCTGTAACGTGATTATAATGAGGGGTAATAGCAGATCGAAGCAGACAGGAACATTGCGTCACCCGATGAATAGTTCCATCGTCGTTCAAGCAGACGCTTTAACGACATAATAATTGCAAATGGTTGCTATTGGTTGTTGGTCCCGAGCGCGCGGTCTGTCGCAGGTTGGGACACAGGCGCTGGGCGCTGTAATTATGGGATCGCTGGGCGGCGGCCGCGGGGGCCGGATGCGGGGATGGGGCTGGGGACGGGAAGCCGAGGCTGAGGTAGCGGCCGAGGAAAGGGACAAAGTGAGGCAGGCCGAGGAAGGGGAGGACAGAGAACAGTGTTTTACATATACGTTTAAAAGAAGAGCATAGTGAGAAAATTTAGGAATGAAGTAATATTTGTAGGTCTTAATCTACCTCAAAAAGAAAACAATAGGTTAAGCTATGTTTTTATAAACTCTTATTAAGTTTCTTAATGTATTAGTGGGCAATGGTTTTGTTAGATTATGAATGTATTGTATGCATTACGTCCGTCTTGACATATAGATGTATGTACTTTTTTCAGAGTTTTTCGCGTGTTCACTTTCTCACGACTCTTCTATAAAATGTTTAGATTTCAAATTTAATTAAAACTAAGACTAACGAAATAATCTAAACATACTAGTCTTATGTGGAAAAGCTTTCAAGTACTAGATGCCCAATTACAGGTGAATCCAACTCTTCCGTACATCACATTCGCGTAATACGTGAGCCGTGTTTTGTGTTGTGAGACATCGTTGCAAAGCGTGTGGTTGAGCTCCCTCTACGTGAATGATAATAGATTACACTTTTCAATAGGTGTGGGCGGTATTGAGGAAATGGGGCGATGTACTACCCCTCTCGGGGTCGGCTGGGAGAAACTCTGGGAGCGGGCGGTCGCTCCTTCGACTGCCCGCCGCTCGTCGCGCCTACGGTGCCCTGGTGGCGCGCGCACGCGGCGATCGTCGGCCGGATATGTCCGACCGCCCGCCCGCCCCGCCGGACCAGTTTCGTGGCGCCGAACGCCCAAGCACCGCGGGGGCGGGCGAGGAACGACGGCGAAGGCGGAGGGAGGATGTGAAGGCGAAGATGGAGGTAAAGTTGGAGGCGAAAGCGAAGGTGGATGTGAAGGCGAAGGAGGTAGAGACGATGGTGGAGGCGAAGGCGAAGGCGAAGGGGAAGCGAAGGCGGAGGCGAAGGTGGAGGCGAAGGCGGAGGCGAAGGCGAAGGTGGAGGTGAAGGCGGAGGCGAAGGCGGAGGCGAAGGTGGAGGCGGAGGCGAAGGCGGAGGCGAAGGCGGAGGCGAAGGCGAAGGCGAAGGCGAAGGCGAAGGCGGAGGCGAAGGCGAAGGCGGAGGCGGAGGCGAAGGCGGAAGCCCTCCCAGTTGACGGCCGCGCCACGAAAGGTCTTCGATCGACGGCAAACTTCGTAACGGGTCCCGAGGGCCCCGTGACAGTAAGCACTTCGCCCGACGTCTCGCTGCCTTGCTCCCCGTTTCTTGGCGCAGCCTGTCATATTCTTCCGGTGCGCAATATGTAAGAGGCTCCCGGGGAACTCAGTAACAGTCGAGACATCTTTATATTTCCATTCTTAATTGTGTAGGTTTTTTCCCCTCATGGCATTTCGTGGCTTGTAACGTTATTTTCCGGAGGTTAAAGAGAGCCGGTTCTCCCTCCCTCCCTCACTTCAATACAGTGACTGAAACACCTGTCGGAAGTTGCTTAAGGTATGTTCTTGTGAGTCTGATTGAGCAGTGTTGCCCTAATATTAATAATAATAATAATAATAATAATAATAATAATAATAATAATAATAATAATAATAATAATGAAGAAGAAGAAGAAGAAGAAGAAGAAGAAGAAGAAGAAGAAGAAGAAGAAGAAGAAGTAATAGTAAAAGTAATAATGTACTAGAAGTAGTAAATGGAGACTGAATATGAAACGGTTCAGTGCCCCAACGTGTATCTTGCTAAGAAAAATAGCTTGGCTTTTTCTCATCAGTTTTATGTTGTTTATGCTATCCCTCTGCACTGGAATGAACTGACTTGCAGAACCGCTACTACTCACATTTATTTTTACTCTTTTTTATTCTTTCAAACTGACATAAAAGCTGCGAATACACGCGTTGACAAAGTGCCAAGGGAGTTTTCCGTAGCCTCCTGCAGATAGGATGCTGTTAATTCCGTTGGTACAGCTGCTGCAGCTGGATGAGCCCTCTATAAAAATATTTTTACTGGCGGAAGTAGCATCGCAACCAGTAGCACTTAGACTTATTGAGACTGAAACGAATTAAGATCTCAAGAGTGAAGTGTTTAAAAAATGTTTCAGGACCGATTTTTTTTTTTTTTTTTTTTTTTTTAAGTACCGGGTTTTACGAGTTTTAACTTTCTAAATGCATTAGTTGTACCTGTTTGCCCTTTAATTTGAAACGATATATTCCATCCACACTGAACATTTATCACCAGTGAAATTATTTTCTCTTCTACCACGTCATGTCTTCAGTTTCTAAAGGTCACAGTGAATGTACGATGGGGAGGCGGGGAAACTTTGAAAGAGACTTGGTATGTGAGTGGTTTTGAACATTTTATGAATATCCAGATGCAAAATTGAATGAGAAACGACTTTTTTGTATAAAAATAGTCTCGAACTTGGATGTGATAATAAATTCTACTTATTACGAGATCATGAAATGACGACGTAATAAAATCTACTGATTAATGGCACTTAATTGTAAACGCTGTATAAATTACTACACGTACTATTCCGATTGTAAAGAAATCGTGTTTCCCTTCTTGAGCGCAACAGTCGTGATTTTATTATTCGTAAATGATTGATAAAATAATTCATCAAATCAAACATCAAAATTACCGTGCATTTTTGAAAAATGAAAGCGTACGTAAAAACGCTTTATCACGTTAGGGTTCATAGAAAGAAACACATTTCACTTTCTGGGGTCGATGAACTTTCATTTCGTTAAACGATGAAATTCAGCTTAAATAGAGGCAATGATGTGACTCCGCCGACGAGCTCCAGCAGAACTCGTAGGGGGCATCTGTTGTCAGGCACTCAACACACATTGAAAGAGGATGACTTCGGCCAGGAGACTGTACTGCGCACATTTGGCATTCCTTACTGACGAATTAACTTGCGGACGTCTTGAGGCAGTTCCGGGAAGGACAGAATTGGTGTTATCTGCGAGCTTGTGACATTGCAGATACAGAATGAGGGACGTAGGAAAGGTGTGGTTTTATTTTTTTTAATTGAATTCTTAAGGTTAAACGCTTGTTAATGGCCATTAATATTCGTCTACAGTACCTCTTTATCACCCACCCAGGTATTAAAAAAAAATTAATTTATTCTCCTGGGAACTCCAAGTGCTGGAGTACGCGCTATTGTTGGCAGCGGCGCTGCAAACTATTTATTTCTGACGTTACCTAACATACATTTTATTTTATTTTGAAATGGAGTAAAATGAAATAAAATATTACTCACGACTTTAAAGATACTTCTCTATTGTACAACTCGTCACATGGGCTGTTTGGCGCTCGTGAGGAAACACCATCTCCTCGCAGATAAAGTATCTCTTTACCGTCTTGTACAATACATTATTATTCCAGAGCTTCCGCGGCAGGAGTCAGTACCTTCATGGGTGTCCGGGAGGCGCCGCGCCACGGGCACCCGGACAACCAAATTATTATTCATTCGAAAAGGCCACCCGAGCTGCGCAGTCTCCTTGCGCGATGCCGCAGGGACCGGCGCCAGGGTTGTGCGTGGGCTGCACGCCGATCGCCGCATAGGGCCGTGCGTCGCATGCCATCATCAGCCCCGCCGCGCCGACAACCTCCATGCGCACGCGGAGAAAACCCGCGCTGCAGGTGTGGCGTCATACGGGTGTAATCGAACACAGACCAGAGTTGTTTGTAAAACAGTAGATTTATTAACAATCTAGACCGTAGTCTCAATTGAACAACTACACTGCTCACCTTAAACCAAATAAATAGACCCACTGCAAGGAGAGATAATTTAAGAACGGCTACCACACCGCAACATACCATCGATGATCCCTGTATGAAGCCGCTCTACTTTGAGACCATCTACGCGTCTCGCAAGTCACGACAATGAATTGCCGGCCCCTCGCACTAGTGCACCTACACACACAGACACGCGCTTCACCTGTCGTCGAGGCCACTAGAACAAGAAGAGTGGGGCATTGTTCTCCTGGCCTTATATAGCCCATTTTGGCGCCACCCGCCGCCCCCATTGCCTCCTTCCCAAAGCCTCTCTGGGCCTGCTACGTCCACGGAAAGTCCCAGTGCGTCATCCCTCCGCCCTTTGTTTAACATCCGGCGATGCTCGCCGATTTCCACGTGGTTGTGTGTTTTGAGCGTGGCACGACGCTACACAGGTATGCCGCAACGGGTGGTGGCGCGGGGGAAGGAGGGATGGGGCGTGGTCGAGGCACAGGCAACGCCCCCCCCCCCGCCTTAGCCAAGTTTTTAATTTACTCCCGCCGCGTGTTGTCCTAAAAGCACGCCCCGCCGCGACGCCCACGTAATCGCCCCCCCCCCACCCGCCGCCTACCCTCACCGCCAGCCTCCGGTCTTGAGCAAAACGCGCTCCGCGATTTAAGCGACCCTTCAACGGCCCCCTGCAGCCGACTCGTTCGCCCGTGGGCCTTGCCTCGTCCACTTTATTCCGCCTCTCGCTTTTAAAGAGACTTGCTCGCGATTGTATTTTGAAGTCGTTGTTGCGCTATTTCAGTACGTTTTATCGTCTTCTTTCGGGGGTGGGGGTGGGGGATTATGACCTTCTTGCGACGAGCGCATTCGTTTTAGCTGGAAATTTTGGGAGAGAGAATTATCGCCGCTGAACACTAATCTGGTAGTTCGATCCGCTTCAGTCGCGTAGTATCTCCCGTCGGGTTTATTTCGTCGCTCTATCGGATTGCGTGGCAAACGTTGCTGTGAGTTAGTGCCTCGTTACCTCGTTCTCCCGTCGCCGTGCCGCTGCGGTCGCCGCTCGTCGTGGTTCGTCCGTAACTTTTTGGCGCTGCCCGTGGCCTCGTATCTCGTCGGCGGGCCGTCCGCAACGACTCGGCGCACGTGACCTTCGAGTGGTGGTAGCACCGCCTCGGTTGTTTACGCGCGGATTACAGGCCCGATCCTCCGTGACGCGGCGGTTCACGGCGCCGTGAACACAAGGCGGGCAGACGTGGGTTTTTTAGGCGCCTCCCCGCCCGGCCCCGCCGCGCGCCAATGGCTCCGCGAGTCGCTGCAAATTATGTTCCGGTTCTGTTCTATTTGTTCTAATGGCGCGGGCTGTCGTCTCTGAGGTAATGTCGACTCGGTAATGTAATCACTCGTAATTTAAGCTCGAAGGAAACGATTCTCGTGTGTTAGATAGCAGGCCGGTGGGAATCTTCGCTTGGCTCAAAAATCGATCTTTGCAACGGTGCAAGTGCGTTGGAGGAGTCGGTTCGTAAAATGTTGGATCACCGTTGTTTATTGTTAATCATACTTTCATCAAACTCGTTACTTCCAGGTAATAATTAGTTAAATGTTGAACAAATCTCTGTAAGTGAGTTTTAAAAATATGTTTTACTCCGACCATTAGATATTATTTATAGAAATACACTAATGTGTAAATTTTATCGCAAATTTATAATTTCACGTCTGCAATAACGTTTTCTTCCCATTTCATTACAAAAACATTACTTGATTCATGACACATAACCAATTCGAGCAGGAATAAGTTTTGCCTCTGATTTAACGAAAAAAAAAATGTTGAAAACATCAAATGTGGAAGCTGTTGCTTGGGCGCCTTAAACTCTGCCCTAAAACAGTCCCGTCTCTTCCGAGCTTAGCCTAATGAGCAGAATATTTCTCGATTTCGACGCCAACAGCAGAAGTGTTAAGTTTGGGGGGGGGGGGACCCCCCCCGGCGCGGCGCTACCTCCAAGGGCAGTCTGAAGCGTCACTGTGCGGGCCGCGCAGCCGTGACTTCCACGGAACCGGACCCGCCCCTTCTGCTCGCGCGGGCACCCTCAGCCTTCCTCATCCCCAGCCCCCCCCTCGTGCACACTTTTCATCCCCGCTTGTGAACGCGACCCCCCCCTCGAGCTATTCACTCTACCGCTCCGTCAGGCCCGAATCCCTCTTTCTCCTCTCTGCTACCTGCGGACTTGTTGAATGTCGGCGAACGAACTCGCCTCTTACAGAATCCATGAGCGTGCCCGTCTCTATCTGTATTCCTCCTTGGAGGCCCACACCACAGCATCTTCCACTGCAAAGAAGAAGAGACGAAAAAGAATACTGAAAAATAAAATAACGCTACTTTTAGAGACTCATTTTAATATTTCTCCCTATTATAGTGCCTTACACCACTGCGAAAGTGGCAACACCCGTAGGACTTCATGTCCAGAGAATGAACCAAGGTTAACGTCATGTATTTATCAATCCGCTCATTTGGTTTCAGTCATTTTACCGCCTAAATATTATTACACATATCTCAATTTCGAATTGCGTATAATGTATAAAAGGTTGCGTTAATGTTGGCGAGAATTTGCGCGCTTGACTGCTCCGTGCGCTCGATTCAGCGCGGAAGGCGGGTGTAAGTTTCCTTTCCCGTCGACCGCCCGCCAGCCGCAACCCGCCGCCGCACTGCCACCCCGCGGCTGTCTTCGCCGCCGCCCCGCGCCAGCTCGCCGCCGTCCCGCACGCCCGCTGGACGTCCCCGAGCGCAGTGAAAGCTGATTTGGCTGAGTTATTCATTTCGTGTTACGCTAACGTTAGATAGTCTGGTTTCTCACTTGCTCGAGCAATCCAACGACCGGATTCTAATGCTTATGCAAAGAGGACTCCGCCGCGGGCCCCGACAGGCCGCGCGGGAGAACGCTTGTCGGTCGTTTAAGGTTTGTCAAGCACCGTTTTATTTGTGGCGCGGAACATGGACAAAAGCAGAGTTCCCAAGACTTAATTTAGACGCGGCAGCCGGCGCCTGAGGTGCAGAGCATCGCAGGTGAAACGGGGGGGGAGGGGAGGCGGTGAGAGAGGAGCTGATGCGATGGAGGAGTCACGTCGCCGGTGTCAACTGCTCGCTAGCAGCGCCGGGCGGCGGGCGGGGGCGGGGGCGAGGGTTCTGCTAAAGACAGGCGCGGATAGTCGTCTTCGCCCTTTGTTCAAGCGCTTTAATAACGGCGAACAAACACCACTCTTTGCGGGTGACGAGCGGTCTGGCCTCCCTCCCCCCTCGCCATCCTCTGCCTCCCCCTGTAGCGGGCGTGTGGGCGAGAGCTTTGTGACGGGCTGCTCTTTAATGCCGCACCCGCGAACCGCTTGCGGAACGCGGTGACGCTCTGCGTCGCTTTCCCTCCCCCGCGCGTGTGTTGTTTTTTTTCCTTTTTTTTCTCTTCTACTTGTGGTACTCCTGGCGGCAAGTACGCGCACTCTTCCAGAATGAGGTCAACGACAAGGGTCCATTCAAAGAGGTGGAGGTGATGGAGGAAAGTTAAGTGATTGTATCACAGAGCAGTTAACGGCAATTTCTCTGCGTCAGAGTGCTACGTCAAGGTCATCCCTGCACTCCACGTTATGGGACTGCTGGTCGATCCTAATGGTTATCGCAAGGACGTATACAATTTGCATTCGACTTTAATCATAAGGCTATTTGTGAGAGAGTGTTCAATGTGGCAACATAACTATTTATGCAGTCTGCATATTTTGAATTGTAAATAACCCGCTGCATTTCGCTGGCTTCACCTGCGATTAAATGTACTTCGTAGTTGTACTAAATTAGAATGGGTTAATACGGATGAGTGAAACATTAAATACTACTAGTGTGCAACATTCCCTAAATACATTAAACTAAGATTGTTGGTGTTAAAATGGAGAGTAACCTTTTATCAAAATATTACTGTAAGTGTGTGAAATATATCAGAACAAAAATAGTGGAAACTGAGAAAGGTGGTATGAAAGAAAGACTGCGAATTTGCAGCGTCGTTCAATGAAAACTGAAAACGATTGTAAAACTCTCGTATAAGTAGTGAACTCAGCAATTATAATAGAAATGGAGTCACAAGAACTGAAGGTATGTAGATTTACGAAGAAGACAATCCTGGAAATTCCACCTTGTTGCTTTCTTTAGGAAAGGATGTTATGAGTGTGGTGGTGTTATTATCTACGCCACAGCTATGACAGTGATGGAAGACGTAAATGTGATAACAGCATTAGTACGTGCGTGGTCATGTATATTTTGAAGTTAACAATATCGACCCATTTTTATATTAGCAAACGATAATATAGCTTTTTATTTAATATCTGAAGAATTTCATCATGACCATCGGGGGGCGGGAGAGTCTGAGGTCTCCCCCCCCCCATTGGTGGCCGCACATCGTTATAATTACTCAATATTTTTCTTATATGTTAATTATAACAAAAAATAGCTACATGCTACAAAAAATGTATGTTACATGTCTCAATGACAGAATTACAGAGATGTCAGGTGAAATATGAAAAGGAAAACAAGAACGCACCGAAGAAAGAATAATAAATGATATAAAGAATAAATAAAGATCGATTTAGAATCGATTTATTATATATCAGTAACGTCAAACGGCGAGGCTGTGCCGCAGGGGGGGGGTGAGAATATGCTAGGTTCCATTTCTTGAAATACACGCCTCTATTTAAAGATATAAGACATTTGCTATTTGTAACTTGCGCAATTTGATATTTGTAGGTATTGTTTGTATTTGTCTGTTTGCTATTGACATATTAAATTATCTCGACATGGATGGCGTTCTCTAAGGCCCAGCAAACAAAACAATGTCAGCAGTACTCAGTAAATCGATCCCACGCTAATTATCCACAGACATTCCGCCCCACACTTGGCGCAAAAACGAATCACTTTTATAAAGTAAGACTTTTCAGGATCATTACGCTAGCTATTTGTGCAAGATGAATATAGCAAAGTTCCGATACCTGTTGAAAGCATGTCTATATCTCAAGAAATGGAGCCTGGCATATTCGCACACTACGTGGCACAGTTTCGTCCTGTTTGCGGACACCTAATCTATATTTTTCGATGCCAATTCCGAGACTGCAATGTCTGTTGTCGGTATTAACTGGTTCCCATTACTGGCCGTAAGGAAAAGGGAAGTTTCGATGCGTCGAGATTCGTTGGCATGGCTGAGTGCGTTGTGCAGCGAGGTGGCTGTTGCCGGCAGTTTGATTGCTCCGCTGCGCCCCGCAGCAGGGTGATGTGGGCACAATGCACGAGGCGCGGGACGAGCGCCCGCTCGCTGTCAACATCGTTATCTGGGCGCACGCACGTGCATTAAGTACGCGGGCGTGCTCTAGCGGCCCCCTCTCCCGCAGCTGCCCTCGCCCTCGCTCACGCCCTCGCTCACGCCCTCGCTCACGCCCTCGCCCTCGCCCTCGCCCTCGCCCTCGCCCTCGCCCTCGCCCTCGCCCACGCCCACGCCCTCGTCCGCGCTCTCGCCCACGCCCTCATCCTTGTCCTCGTTCTCGCCCTCAATCACGCCCTTGGCCACGCCCGGCGCCCACGCCCACGCCCTCGCCCTCGCCTACGCCCTCACCCACCCGCAGGTACTTGCTTCCCGTGATCTTCCTACATCGTATGGCTTCAAGAAGTCGAAAATGGAGATATTTGGTGAGGAAGGCTTGATTTTTTGTAACTTCCATGAAACATTCAGATGCCATTTTTGTCACTTAGCTGGATGGATAAGTTGGATAATTCGACGTTTGAACAACTGTGTACTTATTGTTAATGTTAGTGGCTTGCAGCAGCAGAAATGCTGCTGAACATTACACGAAAACACTTACACACACACACACACACACACACACACACACAAAAGCACGGGAACTGCTCTACAATAAGGGATTGGATTCTCTTGTGTAACACTGCAGAAATTGTTAACCGTTTCAAGTAAAACACTCTTCACGAATACTGCGATAACATAGAATCCGTTGTGCATATGGATTCACAATACAACAGTTCTTTACATACCAAGAATTCGAAAAATGTTGCTGTTCCATTACGCAACGTGCTACTAACAAATATTTATCGACGGGTGGCCTCTTGTTTGGAGACTTGCTGTTTCGTAACTGAGGATGAGAATTCAATCGATACGCGTGCTATGAAAATAGACGGAATGGCTCAATCGAAATCAAATATTTTCATTATTTGGTCAAAATCGTAATTGTTTTATTGTATTTGGAGTTTCGTGGTTTCTAACGAAACCAAAGACATCTCTCACTTGGCCAGAGGCTGCAAAATTTTATTTCAGTTTCTGGCGCATTGGAAATCAGTAATGCAGGTAATGCAATCTTAGTCTTTTGAGCTGCACACGGGTCTTCTTAATTCTTCGACACTTTGCCACTAAAATGTACCAACAATTGCATTTGAATTTTATTTTTGTATTACAGTACTTTGTTTCTAGTTTGATTCATAGGGAGTTGTGACTCTACAATATATGCTACCACCTTCTCTATACACGAATAAACGTTTTTCATAAACATTTTAAATTTACTGTATTAACAATTATTTGTATTTATTCTGAGGTTTTTCAGTTCTAATCTTTCTTATATTGATGTCCCTACAACTGAAATTTAAAAGCGTTTTAGTCTCTCAGTAGGCTATCGTACTACAACGGTTCAAATGTCTGGGTCGTGTGGAACCTCCATCTTATGTTGATAAAAGTTACCTTTGGCAACATTTTTCGAAACATTAATAGTGTAAAAAAATGTTTTTACTTAATTTTAAGAAACAAAGTGTAATATTGAATGTGGAATGTATTGGGAAAAGTAAAGTGTCTCCTTTGATATTTTGCATTATTTAGAAATTCATCATTTATAAATTCAAAATAACATTGTATTATTTTTATTACAGTTGTAGACTAGACGGTAAAGGATTAATAGCCGATGTGGTTAATAAAGTTCCTCAGTTAATAAAGGCCATTGAATGTGAAATGAAGTCAGTTAATTGTAGTTTTTCTTACGGAGTTTGTCTTTGTTTGTTACGTTTACGTTTGTTACGTTCTTACGTTTGTTTGACACAACACGTTTTAAAAACAAGATAAAATGTATTTAATCTCAATGTGTATTTGTGATAACACCAGTGCACAATAAAAGTTCTGCAGGAGGAAGCTTTCATCACGAGCTAAGTCGATTACTTCGGAACTAAAAACAAAGTGCTTTACTCCATATATGAGCTGTCATGTGAACGATCTGAATGAAAACGTTTACTAGTTTACTACTATTTTCCTTAACTTATACCTCAAGTAAACCAAAAAAGTAAAGCTTTTTTAGATGTGCCGCTTGTTTTTGCATACTGACTACATAACACATGAAGATCAAAAAACACTATCGCAATAGCGGAGGTTTTTTTTTTTTTTTTT
>BOPP01000069.1:2270837-2287471 GCA_017312745.1 Gryllus bimaculatus | reverse complement strand
CGCCCGCCCCTGGCTCATTGCCCTGGGCGTGGCGTATAAATGCATGTTTAGCGCCGCCCGCCAGGCTGCATTTCACGTTCAACGACGCCCGCTGAATTCGTATTATTAATCGCGGGCGCCCGCGGGCGAGGGGGGAGGGGAGGGTCGTTCTGTAGCATTCGATTCCGTCGCGAAGGGGGCGAGAGATCGCGAGAATGATGAGGTGTTTCTGCACGTCATAGTCGGCGGTGTGGAAGTAATCTGCGGTTGCGACATTAGCACGTGCAGTCAAAATTTGAAATTGATTTTGAAAGTTTCGATTCGTCATAGAAATAGACAGAAAAGGTGCCTGTGTAATTTATAAAACGTTTGCTTAATAGTTTATTCAACGACTAGGTTTAAGTAATCGTTTATTCTTTTGGAATTTTGAGGAGATTTTGTGTAGCGCTCTAACGGTCCAGAGAGTACACCAGTAGCTCTGTAATTCTATTCCAAAATACCGTACATGACAAGTGCTCGGGTGCTTGATTCCTTTCTGAAAATTTCTTTTCGGCATTCGTGCGTGGAAACTAGTGTTCAACTTCACTGTCTGTTGATTGGAATGCGGGCCGTAGACTTTGCCAGAAGAGCAAAGGAACGAAATCATGGCATTATAAAAAAATCTGCCGATAAGTACGGCAAAATAAACTACACGGTGAAGTCTTGAATCAACATGGCTTCTATCACGCATATTGATAATTATCACAGTGGTATGTACTTGATAGTTTTCATGAATTCATTAAAAAATGTAATATACGCAATTCGTTCGAAAGTTTCTTAATTAAGGTGTACACATTTCAAAATGCCGGACTCGGTGACTCTCGTTCCTTTGTCAATAATTCCATTCGTACGCGAAAGACTCGTTTTCTGTACTAGTTACATAAATAACTATTTAATTGCGATGGCTTCATGTTTTGTGAAGATATGAAAGCTCTCGAATTAGTTATTTGTATTAGTGAATTCGTTTATGCCATCGGTACCAAAATGTCGAACATGCATACTTCTTTTTCCGTACTCAGTGTTGCACCTATGAGGGGGCTCATGGGGGCTATCCCTTTCCTGAGTAATATGATTTTTACTAATTCTCTGTGTTAACATACGAGTAAGTGATTCAATTTCTCTATTGACAACGTTTTAAACAACAAAAAATCAACAAATTATCTACGGACATCGTTGTAAATAATGATAAGTAAAGAAATATAAATATATTGGAATTAAGTATTTACGCATTTTTTTACCAGAAACGTGAATACGTAGAGCCCCCTCCCCCTCTTTAGAAAAATTCTGGTTGCAACATTGGTCATACTAATAATTATGTATTCAGTTCACTTCGTTTCACGTATGTTACTGTTACTCTCCATCCATCCTCAAAGAATGATCATTCGGATATAGATTTTGGATAAAACGTTTGGGTACTTGTAGTGTGTGAAAAATGAGAAATTAAAAGCAAAATTTTCCGTGGGTGACCTTCACTCGGTCAAATACCATCAGTGTGTCAGTTCTCGTTGTTACGCTGTTTGGAGTAGCAGGCGTCGAAGACAAGGTTATAAACTTCGTTCCACCCACCGCGCCCGGAAGTGCATTCATTTTGATTCGAAAGGTCCTTGAACAGCCTCTTCTTGGTCCTGTGGGCCGCTGAGAGCGTAATCCGTACGGACAGCTGCAATAGCGCCGTGACGTCATTAGCCATGTTGGGCGCTCTCGCAGTCGACACACAGCAGCGGGCTCGTAATTATCGGCACGTAATTCGGGCGAGAAGCGGTTTGCGATGGTTGCGGCCGGCGGCGGCGGCGGCGGTGAGGGCGGGGGCGGCGGCGACCACGAACGCCGCCCGCCCGCCCGCTCGCCATCATGGCCGCCGCAGCGACGCGAAGCCTTCTGCGCAGGTCACTTGTTGCTGGCGCGGCCGCGCGGAGCAGCAGCGGCGCGTCGGCGCCCCCCAGTCCTTTGTGTGACGCGGTCGGGAGCGGACGTGCGGCCAGTCTCCGCGGGCCCTGAGTCGGGGGGGCTTCGTGATTGCCAGTGATTTTTGTATCCCCACTCCCTCCCGCCGCAACCCCCGCAGTACGTGCCTCCCCCCCCTCGGGGGTGAACATTGCTTACTCTCGCAACAGTGTGCGTACTTGTCGCTTGTAGTGCGTTGTGATCGGCCGAGGATTCGGCGAGCGGGACGCCCGACGACCAAGATTGTGGAAGGAGAAGTGCATCTCGGAAGAAGTTCCTTTGTTACAGTGATTCTTAGATTTAGTGTTGTGTGCTGTTGTTGCCTCGATTCCAACATTGGAGAACGAGTGCGCGTACGGTACACAAAGCCTATCCGTTATTTTCGTATTTTGTGAATAGTGTCGAGAACTCGAGAATCCTGCTGTGGTTTCCTGCTGGGATTACTAGAAGTGCAGACATTACAGCACTCCAGCTCACCGGAAGAAAAATCATTCAAGTGAGCGTGTTTCTACATTGAGGTATTTAGGATGTATATTGGTTTAGTGTTCAGATTGCAGCCTCTGTATTAACATCCGGGTCTTCGGCAGCGTATTTTGGACGTTCTATTAGTGGCTCACAACATGGTGTCAGTTTATTTAAGAGTTGCCAAGTTTATGTGGAAAGATTGGTGTTGCACGGTGCTTTTATGTTGCAAAAATAAGCCGGATCGATGCTTCGTAGTGCCAGCTCGGCAGGCGATCGCTCGGTTTGAAGGAGAGGCGGAGAGCAGAATGCCTTGTTGCAACTGCAACCCCAAGGTGAAGACTCCCGTGTTTCCTTGTGGGCATCGTGCGCCGACGTAAGCAACGGCAGGCGATCTAATGTAATATGTGTACGTGGGAAGGGGGGGGGAGTGTGACGTGGCGTAGGTGCAGTGAATGTGGGAGTGCGTTTGTTCCGCAGGGGGATCCGTGGCGGGGAGCGAGCCCTGGAGCAGAGGGTTTCGGTCGGCGCTGCCCCCCGTGCTCCATGACCTCAATAGAGGTCACGCGCGGCCCTGGGAGCTGTCGTCAGCAAATAAGCCAGCTCGCGCTCGCGCCCGTATCGCGCACCTTATCGTGCGAACGCGGGCGGGGGAGGCGCCGGCTTCGTTAATTGCCCGGCCCCTCCCCGCCCCACCCCACTCCGCGCCGCCCGCGTCCCTTAATTGGATTTTCATCGGCCGCGGCGTAGCGGAACGCGATGCCTGCAGCGCGGCGCCTGCTTCGGCGGGCAGCTGGGCGCCCCTCCCCGGGGGAGGCTTCCGTGGGAGGGGGCGGGGGGTTGCTCGGAGGGCAGGTGAAGCCTGCGCCGCCCCCGCATCGGCGTGTGTGCGCGCGCCGTGGGGGTGAAGTAAGCAATCCCACCCGGGAGCGGTCGGGTACTTGTGTGAGGAATGCGGCGAGAAGGGGGAGGGGGCGCGCGGGCGGCTCCCCCGCGCCTTCCGAAAGGGCCCTTCGCTCCCCCCTCGGCCCCCTCCCAAGGGGTCGGGTCGTGGCGCGACGCGACGGGCGAGGGGTCGGAGGGGCGCCGTGGTAGTATCTGGGCCCCCGCCGCCGCCGCCCCTGCAATATCGTGGCTGGTGGCGCGCCGGGGTGGGGCAGGGGCTTCGTTATTATTAGCCGGGGGTGGAAAGGGGGGGGGAGGAGGGCGAGTGCGGCGCGGGTCGGATTATGTACCTCCCCTTCCAGCCGGCCGCCTCTGCCTGGCGCTTGCTGTTGCTGCTGCATCGCGCTCTCTCTCGCTCCCTGATTTACAACCCCCGCCAGCGCAGCAGTTTGCCCTGACGTTCGCCGCCTGCACTCCCCCTACCTCCGCTCCCCCTCCCGCGACGGAGGTTTTTGTGCAGCGTGCTGCGCCGCTCCGCTTCGCGCCGGCGCGGTTGCGTCTATAACCCGAATCTGGGTCGGCGATCTGGCAGAGGTGGCGCCGGCTGATTGAACGTTGTAGACGCCGCTGGTTTCCTCGATTTCCCTTTTTTTTCTTTTTCTTTTTTTGTCCACCCTCCCGCGCGTCGTTTTTGCGCGACCCGACGGTATGGTGGTTGGTAATACGAGCGGGTCGTCAAACAATTTCTCTTCGGGAGCTTGGTAAAATATTCCGCTTTCTGGAAGGAAAGAGGATCATTCGTGCTGTAATGAAAACATTTTTGCTTAAAATCGAAGTGCGCGGCATAATATCAGTGGTCAGGAGCAGTTACTGAGCTGGGGCTGAGCGTTTTTCCATTGAACTTTTGTATTTACATACGTCATATTTTTGTCATATACGTAAAACGAAATTATGAGTTTAGATAAAATTAATGAATTACTTTTCATGTCGAATAATTTTCATGGTTTGGCGAGCCTTTTCCCCAAAAATTTTGTATCATTTCCTTAACTCGGCAGCTCAAAAAAGGAACAATAAGGAATTAATAATATTTACAGAAATAAAATGTTTGATTGCGTAGGGCCTTGGGACCCACTTTCAAAATGTTTACGGGGGGGACACGCACCCCCACTTCCTCATACGCACGTCTGATGCATGCTCGGCTATTATCAGTATTAGTGGGATGCAAACATGGCCAGTAGTTGCTCGTGAAAATATTGAATCCGATGGAGATAAGTTGTTCGGTTGAATATTATTTGATTGTCTTACGTAAGCATTATATACTAGCGTTATAGAAGTATTACGTAAGCATTGTATATTTAGTGATGCCTTGCCGGAAAAGCTTGGAATGGGCGGGAAAAGAGAAAATACATTGCAAACATCAAGTGGGGAGTAGATATTTATAAACCATTTGTAAGCATTCTAAGGACACTCGATTTTTCGTGTACTTGCCCGACAGAACTTCGTAAATTATAATTTTAAAAAGGAATTTTATGTTTGTGGTTTCGTAAATATAAAGCCATTGCAATATTGTCGGCAGTGTTTACAATTGAGTAGTAATTCAAAGTTTTTTCGTAAATGTTCGCGGAACCTCTCGTCCGTTCTCTACGTGCTTCGGCAAATACGAGCAACGCTCGTTGACTTTGCCCGAACAGCTACAAAATCGATGAATTCATTGATAACCCGTAGAACACTGAAATATTGGGGAATTATTAATAGTATACAGATAGTGAAAAGATTATTTACTAAACCTTTACCGGGTTTCGTTGTTCTTTTCTAGACTTCTCTCTCGCGTCTTTATTACAATGCTGTCATTTTTATTAAGTTGCTGAGCCATTGAATTATCCATTTAATTATGCTACAGTGAAAGTAAATGGAAAAGTATACTTTGCTGAGATGGCAAGAAAGTGAAAGGTGGCCTCTTTCAGGAATAGATTGTTCCTCCGGTGTATGCAGGTAGTGCTATTTTCGTTGTAAATCGTGAGTTCGTCGGAAATAGTTTTAACATTTGAAACATGGATGTTGTTGAACTATTCAGGTCTTCGTGTTTATTTCTGCGTTTCGGTGGATCAATGTAAGTTGTTCTTGGTCGGCTCTGGGTTTCTGGGAATAAATAATATTACATCACAGAACATCCGATCTGTTGGAAAATGAACGTTATTAACGAGGTGCCCAAATCTAAGATGCGAACATAATTAACTTGTCCCTAGAATCACTTTTCGTGATTATAAACAATTTCAGGTTTTACAAAGTTCAGATTACAACCTGCATTTGAATTGTCGGCTTAATGCTAATATTAAAAAAATATCATTTTGAGGGGAGGAATCTTTTATGCGAAGACTTAAGGGATGTTACATTCCGGAAAACTATGTAAGGAAGGAATAGAAGAGGAATCTATTTATAATACGGGTTTCATGAGTGGGACAACCAGAGGTGACGTATTCTGGTGATGTGAGGTAAAGTATGGTAAAACTGTGTGGAGAGATACGTAATGTTTTTCTATTATTACGAGTTGAAATTCATTGTGCAGCTTTTAGTTGGAAATAAACCTCGGTGCATTTGTAATTGTATGAAGAAACTGTTTTTCAACGACCTGGTTTTTCCATTTTCGATCTTGCTTCGTATTTTTAGCTCATACTTTGTAGGTCGTATGGTCAAAATTGCTCTCGGGCACACGGGCGGTGTTGGGTTTTCTGCGTTCTTTCTAAGTTCTTGGGGGGGGGGTAGTTTCCGTTTACCCTTGGCGCCGGGAGTCCGCCAGCGTAGCGATGCCAGCCTTTCCTGTAGCGCCGTTTCCGTCTCGCCCGAATTTTCAGAGTACGCAGCTTCCGTGAAAGCCTTGTCGTGTCGACCCAGCCCAGCCGGGAATGCCGCGTCGCGCTGCACCGCTAGGAGAGCGCCGGGCAGTGAGGCTGGCGGGGAAGTTCCCCAGAGTGCGCAGTTTTTTTTTCTTCGTTGCATGCCATTAACGTGTAATGTTACGAGATCAAGTCCAAGGGAATGTATGTGAAAAGGCGATTGCACACATTCGCTATTCGGCGAGAAGCGAGCGACCGCTCGCCCAATCCCGAGTAGTGTGTATAGGTTGCTTGCGATTTGACAAGTGACGAACATTCCGTGCTAGCCCTACACACCACGTGTCGGTCTTCTGGACAAATCAAAGGGAGCGTACATTTGCCGAACACATCAGCTGTTGGGGATGGGGGGTAGCTTGCCACACGGCGAAGGCCGAATGTGTGGAGCCACCTTAAGGCCACCAATTGATTTCCAAAACAAAACAAAAAAAGTACCTGCGCTGATCACACAAATTTCATCAATACCACAGGAATATCATTTCTGTTTTGATTCAGTCCATGCTGAATACAGACAGTGAAAATAAAATTGATGGGTTTTAAATTTCGTGTTAACTTTGTTGCTGGTCGTTTGGTTGAGTGTCTGTGCTGCCCCAACGTTGGCGAGTGATTCGCCCTCGAATTATGTCATTGAACCTTTCGTAATGGCACGACGCCGACGTGCTTCGCACCGGGTTATTTACGATCGCCCGAAATACGCGACCCGATAACGACTTAATGTGTCTGCGAGGCCTTTTATCGTTCTATTTCGAGAACGAAGAATGGGCGGGGTAAACGCGATTTGAACCTGCAGACATGTTCAAACCGCAAGGCCGTGGAAGACGTTGTTTCAAGTGGAGATGCGTTGTATCTCTTGCGTCATGGAGATAAATGCGAGAATGTGTGGTGCAATAGAGAGAGCATCGTGTAAATTAGAACGCGCAAACACGTAATTCTAATAGTCCTTTAACGTGAAGACAATAAACTAGCGGTTGTACTACGAAATGGAAGAATGACATCTGCGTGTGTATCGTAATATAGAATTAGTACATGTTTAGGAAATGTACGAAGATATAAAATTGCACTGCTAGTAATGGACCATCTGACTTTCAGGATTAAGTCACTCTTTTCAGTTTAGAGGAGATTTCCGCATTGTGTGTGGACTCGCGTCCGAATTGCATGTGTGTTATAAAAGGAGCACTCAGGACAATATATTTGTATCAGTTGTAAGATTTGTTAACAAATGACCATGTCGTGAGATATGGAACTCTGGAACAGAAAGTTTTACACTTAAAATTAACTTTCGATTGTAGTTAGCATGTAGCAGAGCGGGCAATAACTCAGCTTGTGTTGGAAATTTTGGATCTGTGTGTAATGTTTGAAGCGAATTGAATTTGCAATATGAATGATGTTACGTCGTTTGCTCCCTGCCAATGAAATGAGAGAGAGTATTGCACACTACACGCGATATGCCGAAACACAAACGCATAGCATTTTCGGGTACGAGGGTTCAGCATTTAATTGCTTGCTCCGAAATCAAATCACTAATTGAGAACTGACATATAATTGGGAATGCTACTCAGGCGTTTCCACGTGTCAAAAATGTACAGCCTGGTACAACCAACAGTTTCCAGAAGGTGGCAGTTCTGATGAATGTTTGGTCATTGACCATGCTTCATCATGTCACGTGGTCTTGCAGGCGTGATTGCGCTTTGTGGGTACTTTCAAAACAGCCATGGTCTCTCTGAAACAAGCTCATGATCAGTACAATTTAAGCGTGCTCGTACAATTCAGACGAAGGGTTATTATTTCGCCAGCTAGCACAAAGCCGTTCGCTATTCGCAAACTTTCTCCAGTATTGTTCCCTTTTTTTAAAAATTTTGTTCGTGGTAATACTGCAAAAACTGCATTTTGAACCTTGACTACATAGAACATTGATTAGAAAATTAAGAAGACAGATTTAAGGTAGAATTTACTTTAAACTAATATTGAAATGTCTATGATGACATTAGAACCAGGTCATTTTATTCGAAATGTTTCATCTGAATTACAACATCGATATTTCAAACGTCGCGTGGTTTCATTGACATCGAAAAGCTTTTGGTGAATTGAAGTTTCGATCTCGGGCTACGATGTGCCAATACTCCGGGAGAGGGCGCGGGCGGACGGAGGGGAGGTGGGAGCGTGTCGGGAAGAGAGCGCTGGCGTGAACGCCTTCGGGAGGAAGCGTTGCCGAGGCGGCTTCCGTCGCCGCCATGTGAACTTCGCTGATGCCGCCGCGTCGCGTCGCGTCGCGTTGGCTGCTTGCCACGCAAGGACGCCGGACTATGACACACGCGTTCCCATTACGCCAGCCGTTTTTTATCCCGCTTCGGAGCGTCCCACGCGCGTGAACGGCGAGAAATCAGCGGTACTTAAGCGTCGGATGTTGACGCCAAGTTCTATTTATGAAGGTTGGGTTTTCCTCGCAGTTCTTTTTTTTTTTCTTCTTTTTTTAATATAAAGCATTCAGCGCTTGTTTATTGCGCTGACGAACAAGGAAAGATTGTGATGAATGAACCTTACTCAGAAACCAATTTTTTTTTTCTCTTCATAGCACGTGCTTCAATTTGTCTTAATTTGTACGCAATCAGGAGTAGATCCGTAATTTTATTCTTTCGAATTATGTTGAATTGGATTTGGTGTTTCAGTCTTTCACGAGGGATTTAGGATGGTTGTGGATAACGCTTGAGATTTTAGAAATTCGGAAGTGATGAGTGAGTGTATGGCGCGTGATTTTTTTTTTTAAATCTCCTGATAAGTGTTCAAAGAGTGCGTGTGAATCCAGTGATCATTTTTAGTTCAAACAATATGCATGGAACTAGATGCGGATTAATCTGTGGGATTAAAGATCAGACAGACAATGCAAGGACACACAAACTTGAAGAAGAACATTATATGGCTTCTCTCGGAATATAGACCTCCCGCAAACTGACATTGCTGAATGACTTCACAAAGGAAAAAAAAACTTTTGTCGTGTTGCGAGTAGACAAATATTTGCATATATTGCATTTCATGTCCAATTTTAAATCTCATTCTCCCTGAGCGTTCTGCTCTGAAATGGCCATACAGTCTAAACATTTTCTTTTTGTGCTAACATAATTGAATCCCCAGACATGCATACAGAAATACTAATGACCATT
This sequence comes from Gryllus bimaculatus, assembly GCA_017312745.1. Classification (NCBI taxonomy): domain Eukaryota; kingdom Metazoa; phylum Arthropoda; class Insecta; order Orthoptera; family Gryllidae; genus Gryllus; species Gryllus bimaculatus. Next base: position 2,278,113 of record BOPP01000069.1, on the reverse strand, counting down.
GTTAAAGGCGGTGTCTTGGAATCATTCACTGTCATGCAGCTTATGTATTTCAAGAGCTTGTTTCATTTCGGTGGCAGAAAAATGAATCACAAGACGTCTTATCTCAAACTAAACATTGTTTTTCTTGTGAATGTCCTTAACTGGCCGAGTTCGCATGACTTGTGACTGCGGAAGCATATGACATCACTTTTTGTTGTCTTCTGGAAATTTTGCGTGTGCAGAAGTCTTCTGAAGATACATCGCGTAAACCCTCTAGAGCAAATGAGTGACTGTTACAGCCCCACACTAAAAGTAAAGAAGCGAAAGTACCATGTGTGCATTTGGGAAGGTTACGAATTCATGAGGAAACTAGAATAATTGTCGGGGAGGAATGAGTTTTATGTGGTTCAAAAATGGTTTCATGAGTTTTTCTGTTGCATTGCGATGTATATAATGGAAAAGATGTCTAGGCACCAGGTAAAGCTTCCTGCCTATGGCGCATTTATAATAAAGTCGCTCTCTCTTTCAACCATTAAGGGGTAAAATATTATTTTAGTGCCCTCAAATATGTTTTTGAAAATAAGTACTAAATCTGTGGGTGAAATAACTACAAATTTACATCATGAAACCAGATTACTGTGTCATGGGAAGTGTAAGAAAAAGTCACGGAAAATTTCTGAACTCAAGAGTACGTCAAGGAAATGTCAGTTGTGGGATGTCTTGGAGAACCTAATTTGTGGAATGTTTGTCGGAATCGATTAGTCTCTTTGAAAAAGTCGTAGAGTCTCGTAAAATTTATACACAGCTCTGACCCAATTGAAACTTTTTATACTTCTGAGGCTTTTAATGCAGATGTATCGGGCAGAGATGAAAAGGGGTTATTTCGTTTGTATTTCTCTAGTTCTTACATTTAAAAGAATGAGAGGCAAATAAATTTTAAGATCTTCAAGCCCGAATTATCCTCTAATGCCCTCATCAAATCCGTGTGCGAATTTGGATCCCGCCCAATATTGCATGTTTCCGTGACAAAATGCGTGTGTTAGTGATAAAAGATTGTGCACAAAAAGGGACACCTCAAAATAGGCAAATTTTGCATGATAAGTATTTAATCAGGGAGGAACCGTTCACTTCGCAACCGACAAAATTTGTACTTTGCGTCAGGTCGCTATGCAAACCAGCTTTAATTTTGTGAGTTGTCTTAACAATTTTTTCTTGTAACTTAAATATGTCGATGTTTGTGGTGTCATTTTCATTGTGCATCGGGATGCTTGAGTACGTGTATCCTGGTTAAATTCCTACGTTACAATCTTTAAATCTCATCATTATTCAGAAGTCGGCGAGTCTGATTTGGGGATGCGACATGGACAACAAAACAACAATGTTGACGAACGCTGTTTTTGAAAATTAAAACTTCGACTTTGGTCGATCCATCGATATGTTTAAAGCTGGTTCTTTAATCTCCAACAATTCGTGCGTAACAAAATTTAATTTAGCAGTGGCCGCGTAATACATTATTATTAAAATTCAACCTAAAATAAAGATATAAAACCCCTCTCCTTGTGCAAAATACGGTGAAAGGCCGAGGTAATTCTTGGCCATAAGGATCTTCTCAGGCGAGCGATAAGTATGCGAGTTCGGTGAAAGTCGTATAAATCGCCTTTGTTAGGTTCGTACACATAATAAAATCAGTGGCACCGTCCGTTATTATTTCGTATTTTAAATTTCAGAGAAAGTGGTTAAGAGAATTTTTCAATCACGGACAAAACGGTGTTTTTTTTTAACATAGCTGATTTTAATATAATGCCGATGTCACTTCCGGAGTCTGAGTTAGCCGTTCGGAAGGTTTCCTCCAACCAGTGTGCATTTCATCGGTCCCTTCCGATTTTCTTTCTTTTTTCTCTCTCTCTCTCTCTCTCTTTCCTCCTGCGGGCCGCGAGGTACAGCGGGGGCCGAGCGGGCGAGCGGCTCGGCGTTGTGGCGATAGCCGCCCGGAAACCCGCATCGCCCGGAAGCGGTAGGCGCGCTCGCCTATCGGAGGAGCGGGTTGCCGGCCAGCCGACTGCGCATCCCCTCCGCCGTCCAGCGCCCACCTCACCGCTCCCCTCACTCCCTCTCCCCCCTACCCCGACCTCCCTCCCCCTCCCTCACACCCGCGAACCGGGGGGAACCAGCGGCGCGTTTTATACAAACGGGACCTCCCGCTGGGCTCACGAGGTGGTCGTCGCGTGTGTCATTGCGCCGTTTTCTTCGAAAGACGGGCTTGAAATGGTTGGAAAAATACTCGCGCGGATACGTTTTCTTTTTTCTAATATCTTTATAAACGATACGTGTGGACTTGCAGAAGGAGATAACCTTGAATACTTTGTGTTCATGCGACAAAACTGAATTAGTGGTGTGTTATTTAGTTTTTGCTCATGTGGATGGAATCGCGAACGCCATAAGAAATTCATGTTCCTGATGTGATTATTTTTAGAAAACTGGGTGAATAGTGCTTTTAAGTCTCTAATTAAACTTTTAATTTATATATGGATGCTTTCTTTGACGGTGTGAGTGTGCTTGTTTTTTCAGGATAAATTGCTAGTACTGGAGGATACTGGAATGCTTCCACGTCCAATGGCATTTGATCGGATTATTTCTTTGTTAGATATGAGAGTGACAATCGTAAGATACAGTGAAATTTTACTCGAAATGTAGTCAGATATAATGATATATTGCAAGATGATGTGTTTTTTGTAACTATTTGGTTTTAACCGTATACGCTGAAATTAATAAGAACTGTCGTACTTAACTTTCAGATTTACGTTCTATGTTTGTCTTATTAGAGAGTGAACCGTGTTCATGGAAGGGACTTTATTTGCTTTGTTTTTCTTCAATCTTATTGAATTGGTAAGCATTAAATGTACTGGAATCGCCACTTTCTACTCGACACGTCTGCGGCTTTCGCTGCCAGCGATGAGCGTACGCAATAAATTACAGCCGATCCTCAGTGGTGCTCGTAGACGCGACTGTGTGAAAGGGCAGCTGCAACGCGACGAACTTCCCCACACGCCACGCCAAGCCATGCGGCCGGCGGCGGGCGGCGCGGGCGGCAGGCACGGGCGCCGGGCACACGGTCGCGACCCTAGCGGCAAAACGATCTGACGGCGATGCGCCCTCACTCGGGGCCCGGTTCCCCTCAACGTCGCTCGATCCGCTCCGTCCTCTCGCTCCGCTCCGTCCTGCTGCCTCGACTCCGCCTCTTCGCCGCTTTCGCTGGCCGCTCCGCTCGCTCGCTGCCGCTCGCTCCGCCTCGCTCCGCTCCCTGCTCTCCGCTGCTCCGCTCGCTCGCTCCGCTGTCGCTCCGCTCCCGCCGCTTCCGCCCGCTCCGCCCGCCCTCGCCCGCGCCCCGCCCGCCCGCCCGCGTCGCCTCGCTCCGCCCCGCCGGCCGCTCCGCCCTAGCTCCGCCGCACTCCCACGCCCCACACACCACCCTACCGAGCATCCGCCCACCCCGCCCACACCACACCCCTACCCGCCTCCACTTCTCTCGGGTGGCCGCCACGATACGCGCTCACGGGTCACGACCCCGCCGAGGCGTCTCTTGGTCCGGCACCGCCCCGCGCGTCGCGTTCACCCACCCACGCTCCGCCCGCCTGCCCCCGCCCAATGGCCAGCTCCCCGAGCAACTAATAAACAGACAACACGTGGCTCTTTCGTGGCAGTTTTATTGCCCTTATCGCTCATGCGTGCGCCCGTGCTCGCTTAACGTTTGGAAAGTGTGGAAAGGACCGCTGTACAGTACCGAGATAAGGATTTTTCGTTGAGAAGGGATTCATACTTTGGAGCGATGTGTGATGCTCTCGGGGGACCTACGCTTACGACATTCACTACCGCCCGGTAAAGCTCATAAAACTTGTGTCGTAAAGGAAACACTGCTCAGTGTTTCCAAATCGTTTTTGTACATATTTCACCACCTTGCATTGCAATTGAGATTAGCGTGCTGCGTGCGGCATGGAGTTAGAATGACGTAAATACAGTCTTGTGAGCCGATTTCCTTTCCGCGTAGTGCAAAAAGCGTTTCAAATATTTGCGTGTTCTTGGTGCGAGTGCGTTCCGCTGTTGAGCTTCGAGGAAACGGGCCGCATCTCGGAGAGGCGTGTTTTGCCGCGCTTCTCGCTTAATTAGCCCGGCGAGGAATTCTCCACATGACAGTGCGTAAGGTCGTCGGTGTTTGGAACGCAGTCTGGCGCGCCCCCCCCCCCCCTCGCTCGGTACGGCGGCGCTAACGCTGGCAGGCGCGGCCGCTCGTGTTTACAGTTGGTGGAAGCGGCCTGGGAACCTTCCGTGCCGCGAGCGCCGCTCTGGGCGTTGCGAGCGTTCTCCAGATTACCATAATGCCGCATAACGACTGGTATTTTCCACAGTTTCTCAAACTCGTTTCCTCCGCGAGGGAAGAACGCCGTGGAGGAAGAGCGAGCCAGCAGACGGGCGACACGTGAGAGCATCAACTGATGCCACTGCAGTCAGTGCCTCCGATTCGGAAATCCTAGGTTCGAGCCCCGGCGCGGGCCGGATTTTCGAAACTAGCCGGGTCGAGTTCGACGCGGGGGGAGAATTCTAGTGGAGTAGCGGACTTTGATCAGAAGTTTTTACAGTGGTTCAACACCAACCGAAGCAGTACCGTAACAAACGGACCACGGACTGCGCGCGCGATTTTTCCTTCCTCTTCCTTGTCCTATTCTCACCCCTTACATACACGCACTTCCACTTACATGGACTACACTACCAGACATGTCGGGAGACCGGTCGGGAACTAGGAGCTTGTCCCATCTGGGGCTGTACCAGGCAGGTGGGACATCCCTAGTTGTAGAATATCCCGTAAGGCGACGGTAGGTCGGCTGGATCCCATTCAGGCGAGGAGAATATAACCACCACATATAAAACATTCACTACACTTACGGAACTTACAACCTTAGCGGTTAACGCACCGGGAATCTCTAATCAATCAATCAGAGAATGGGCAGTGTGACTAGCACGCGATACCGCGAGCAACACAGTGCCGCACGGCGTGATGCAGAAGGCCAGTTGGCGCGCATCTCCGCGGTCGTTTTGGCACTTACGATAACGGCTTCCTATTATCCCAGCACGCACGCATGTAAACTGACGGGTAGGTGGTAGCGGTGGCCCGCGAGCCAGATGGCCGCGCTTCCGAGCCTCGGGCAGTGGACGTCTACTCTGTGGGCTTCCTTCAGCGGTAAAATTCTTGACGACGCGCTTTCTGTGTGTGGTTGTTTGCAGGAGAGAGATGTCGAGTGACGAGGTGCAAAATCTTCTTTGTCGCTAAAAGCAACGGGACGCACAATTATGGTTTGTGACGAGTTGAACAAGGTTTTTGGCTTGTAAAATACCGATAACGTTTTATTACTGCTCGTATGTTTCCTCTTTAAAAATTTTGTCGTGCTCAGGATTACTGTTCTATTGTGAACGTCAGTTCTAAATTCGAAATGTTTCTGGCGATGATACTAGGTCAGTGAATATTTTTGTTCACACTTTCATTCTTCACTGTATAGCAGTATCACATTTCTTGCATTCCAGAATTGTAAGAATAGTATTTTAGCAGGTCCCTAAAAACTAGTTTAAAATAATTTTCAGATATTAAATGGGTAAAAAGATAAACTTGTCAAGGGTGATTTTCTTCATACATGTTCTTCTAAATATTGTGAATAACTTCCTGTACTGCCCTGTGAATCAGTTACAAATAAATTTTAATGTAAAATTAATAATTAAATATTTAATTGTGAATTCTTTTAAATTTATCAGTTAAAGATTTGCTTCAGCTATGTTTCAATCTATTTTTAGCTGTGCGCCATCCGGTAGGAGCAAGGAGTAAAAGAATCACTGACTCTCCCGGTTTCATATTTCCTCTTTGGTACTCGCTGTTCTTTGTCCCTCGCGCCCCCGAGGGTTAACGGGCGCTGCTCTTCGCCTCGTGTTTCTCGCTGCCCGTGTGGTCCCGCGTTCCCCGCGGCGTGTTTTGCCCCCTCCCCCTCCTTCCGCCGGGGCCTTTCGGCTGCGGTCCGCGTTGGAGTTTACTTGGATCGGAACGTGACGTGCAGGCGCGGGGGCATTTCATTCTCGGAGCGTGTATTTCGGAGGGCGCGCTGACGAAAGTGGGGCCGCCGACGCGGGGACGGCGGCGTAAATAGACGGAACCAAACGGGCGGCCGCCGCCGCCAGCGCGCGGGCGTTCGGAGGGGAGGGGGCAGCGTTTATTGTGGAGGCTTTCGAGTGGGAGGCAGATGCGGCAGCTCCTTCGCCTCCGATGTCGCCACCAGGCCCCCACATCTCGCCTCAAGTCCTCTTGGAAGCGAGACGCTCTGCTCTTAGGAATTTACTCTAACGAAATTATAATCTGGGTTTCCGGTGCAGTGTTTGGTGGATATTGCTCAAGTATATGAAATGTGGAAATTGAACAGCGGCAAATAGGTTCAGGAAACAAGTATAGGTGTTGTGGTAAGATATCTTTGGCATTTTTAAAATAAATAAAGATGTCATTGCCAACAATATTTTTTAATGCAATAGCAGCTTTCGATGGCTTAGCCATCATCATCAGGTGTCTGCTAGATGGAACATCTTTAATTATTCCAGGAAACAAGACATGCTGTACTGTACCTCCCGTCAAAAAACGGTTTTCTTTGGAATTGTTTTTTGTCAGCCGTCGAACATTTTCTGTTTATGATCGCGCGCTCATAATTCTTATTTACTTTTTTTTTTAATTTACATTTAAATAGCACGAAATGTTTCTTTTAAAAACATAAAAATTATGAGATGTCTCTCAGGCAGACCAGATGACATACGAAGTGATATGAATAACTCCTTACATGAAGAATGTCGGCTATAATAAGGATGAACTTTACGTTTAGAATTTTTAATACGAAGTTATGTTGTGCACCAATGACGGTTATGGAGAACGATTTATTAACTAGATTTCCCCCTTCTTTCGTATATACCAACACCGAAATTATTTTATGGTTGCGGAAATGCGAGGATTTGTTGAGATCGCCCTGTGCGGAAAAAGTTATAATCCCCTTTTACTCGACTCTCCCGCATAGTGAATTCGCTCTTTATGCACGGAACGTCTCGTAATGCCTGGCACTTCGTGCTGCCCTCGTAAGAACGTTCCTGATGTTCGTACTTGGCGACAGCACCTGAGCGCAGCCCTGGATGTGGATGAAACGTTGGTCTTTCCTCGTCGCCCCTGCGTGTCGCCGGTGCCGACGGCGCGCCGTGTCGGAACCGCCTCGCGTGAACGGGGGGG
>BOPP01000069.1:2237437-2261500 GCA_017312745.1 Gryllus bimaculatus | reverse complement strand
CACGGGGAGGGCGAGTGCCCCGCCCCGCCGCGGAATCAATAACGGCCTTCGCCGCCGCCGCTGCAGGCGAGTGGGCGGGGCAGTGGGCGATAGTTGGCCGGAAATGAGGGCTTTGTGTGCGCGGCGCACGGCGCCTCGCGCCCTTCCCGTCCCCACTCCCCTCTCCTCTTTCCTCCCCTCCCCTCCCCCTCCGCAGCCTTCCCCTCCAGAAGGCTTTTGCCTCGTCGCCCCCGCCGCGCGGGCGCTGCGTTTCGCCCACTCGTGCCGGCGGGCCTTGGAGGAGCAGTGATGTTTAATGACGAATGAAAGTCTGAATGGGTTTCCGTAAGCTGAAAGGAAAAGTGGGTTTAGAATTCAAGGGGTAAAAATGTTGCAGCGGAGAAGAAAAAAAAAAACTTTTGCCAACAATTCTTTTTTAAAAAGAGATTTAGTCACCGATTTTACTGCTACAAAAAATTGTCTATTTAGAATTCGAAAAAAACAATGCGGTAAAGCGTCTGTAAGTATGATTATTGATTGCTCTGGATGAAGGTTATAATAACTGCATCTAACCGTAGCTCACCAGGGTGCTTTACTAGGAATTGTGAGACACCTCGTGGACTTATCTTCAAATTATATGCCATTTGGCAGGAATATTTATGTGTTAAAAGGGACAAATTGCTAGGAAGTAGGCCAAGAAAATCGATTATAGAATAGACATCATTATTGCAGAGCATCCAATTTCGTAATACATGAGATTCAATGATTTCATTATTAAAATAATTACACTCCACGAAGAATCTTTTACACAAAAAAAGGAATGCGTTGCATTTTGAGAAAAACATTTGAGATGAAATGGAGCAATGTTAATTAGGTCTGTTTCAAAGGATCGTTCCATCTGCAGAAGTTCGTCACATACTTTCGTTTGATGTATCGCGAACTATTTGCCGAGTTGGTCGGTTGCCATTCGAACACATCGGCGTGAATGTTAAAATTTAAAGTTTCCGAGAAGACCTTGTATTTACGGTTGAGGGGGCTCGGAGCGCAGCGGTGTCGACGCTGTAAGGCGCGGCGCGGCTTGGCGGTTGCATGCGACGGGTAGTGAAGTGCGACCAATGGGGGAGGAGGAGGGGCTGCAAAGGAAGCGCATCCCCGCTCGGGAGTGGGTCGCGGGGGCGGGGCGCCCTTCAGCCCTTCCCCCGCCAATCTCTCCGCGCCCGCGGCCCCGGCGTGGCAGGCAAGATGGCGCCCTGTCACCGCCGCCTCCGCCGCCGGCAATTGAGAGGTCAAGAGCACCGCTGGTGGGAACGCCCGCCTTCCCCGCCCACCGGCTCCGAACACGCTTACAGAGAACCGGCTCCGCGATCCCTGCCTGCTCGCAGAGATACGGTCTCGTGCTCTCCGCCCTGCTCTGCCCCGCGCGCCGCGATTGCTCGCCCCCCCCCCCCTCCGCTCCCCACTCCACGCGCTCCTTCATGCATAATTCATGTCTCCGCCGCCGCCGCCGCTGCCTCTCCGTCGCCGTTGCCGCCGCCGCCGCGTGTGCTCAGATTTATCACCTCGCGCAGCGACTTGTACGCACGCCCGCGCGTGTGCGTGGGCCGCCTCTGATACGAGGCGGGTCGCCATTGTTTTCCTCGGCTTTGTCTCGCCACCCCGCGCACTAATTGGATGTGAAATTGGTAATGGGTGCCCGCCTCCCCCCTCCCTTCCTCTTCGTCTCTGTGCGCGGGATCCGGCATGTGCGGATCGCGTGGCGGGAGCGGTACGACAGGACGTGAAAGAAAGAAAGAAAGAAAGAAAGAAAGAAGGAAGGAAATAAGAAAGAAATCTCTTGGAGTTTCTCGAGACGCTGTGCGCCGTTTGCCGACGAGATAAGGAGACAGACGTCTGCTTTCTCGTTCGCGTGGGCGGGCGCTCGCGGAGGTCGAGTCGAAACGCAGTCGACAGGTGCTTTGAAATTGAAATGCGTCCCTCCTTTTCACGCGCGTTGCCGAGAGCTTCATTAGATCCGCGTTTATTACGTGAGCGTTCGCTCTTCGCGTCGTTGAGGCGCGCCGAGCGCTATTGAAAGTATGCGGTCGGTGTACGATGGATTGCCTGGAATTAGTTTCGAACTGCGAAACGTTGTCAGGGTTTCAGGAGTGATGAATGGAGAATTGCGTAATGGTTGGCTTCATTGACTATTAATACAACCAAATTGCCTCATTACGTTGGTTAATTTTGCTGTAATCACGTGTATTTTCCAGTGAACTGGGGAACAGGTTTTTTTAATACGTGGAATATCTCTGTGATAAAGCAATAATGGAGAGAAAAAATTGTGTGCTATTGTTGTTTGCTGACTTTAATTAACTGTGAAGTCTAATTGACTGAAATTAGAGGATTTAGACTATGTGGAAATTATCTCTTGAGAAGATGCAGTATCTGTAGCTGCTTTGACTTGCGTGGTTATAAATAAGTTATCGATAACGCAATGTTTGTGATCTTGTGTGACCTCGCCAATTTCCTGTGTTCGTAACACACGTCATAAATGATGCAAGATATGTTTTTCAGGGAAGGAAACCATATCCAATTATTTTTTAAATGAGCCATACTGTTGTTTTGTTCTTGAATTTTTTTTCATTCTTATATAAATGAGCGTAATCCTTAATGCTACAAGGAAGCGATTTTGTAAAATTCATGAGTATAAATAACACATGAACATTATCATTATGTGATAATAAGTTTAAGATAGTAGCTTTGTCTTCAGCTAGTAGACTTAGATGTCAACGTTTTAAACAGTTCTATAATTCCAAAACACGTATTCATTGTGAAACCTATTTTCGTTCTCATGTCGGTAATAACCTAGATGCACTTCGTATCTCCCGGGAGGGGCGGGGGTGATTGTCAAATGGAAAAGCTGTACAGTTAATCCCTACTACAATACAATCTTTCGCATTTTTTCGAATTATTGCTCTTGCGACGTGTTTCATGTTGCGATGCTCAAGAGACTGAAATACTTTTTAAATCTCCTTTAATTCACGGCAATATATACCGATTAAACTACTTACGTACTAATTAAAGAAATATAATTATAGCATGGATAATTAATTAGAAAAAAATTCTTTCGATTTTGCTTTGGTTTTGAAGAACGAAGATATGAATGGGGGAAGACCGTGGGCTTTCTTTCCTCTTGCACTCGCGGGGACCTCCGGCGGGAGCGTGTTGGAAAGAGATGGCCAGGCCTTGCGCATAGTATCAGACTTCATCCAATGAGCTTGAGGCACTAGTTTGTCTCAATACCAGTGGGAATTTTAAATGCCAAATTTATCGCGTAGTCATTGAGTCATCCTTTTTTGACTAGTTCATATTTTATTTCAATTACACCTACTTCGTTTTAATCATGGTTGGTCACGTTAAGAATTGTCATTTTATGCCACTTTCAAATTGTTTCTCTACTGGCGGCCGACATCTGGTCAGAAGAAGTGCCCGTGCTGTGGTCACGTGGTTCGTGATGCAAACTGGTGTTGCGCCGTGGGAGCCTCCTATCTCTTTCCAACATGGGCGGGGGCCCTAGAAGGCGAGGCTGATTTGTCCAGCTGCGGTTGCCCAATGCGACGAAATCGTGTTTCCAGTCGCAGGCCTATTCCATTCCTGATTTCGGTTCCCAATTCGTAAACGTAAGGTTCACTCGTTAGTTTCGATCGAGTAAGTGTGTATGAGAAAAATACAGTGAGATCACAATTTTTATACACCTCTTTACAATTTGTGTTTAGTATGAATGTAATTTTCCTTGACGAACTCGTTGCAGTTCACGCCCATTTCAGGTGACTTAATTGTACTCTCTTGAGTTTTGTCTCCTGCGGAAAAACAATTCAGAAAGTTCCAATTGATGTTCTAGTTCTATTTGATGGAATTGAGGATTTTAGAAAATTAAGTAACGTCTTTACTCCTATTTATTGGCTCTAAATTGTGGATGTGGCCTAATTAAGAAATTGAACATGGACCTGTAGGAAATAATTGTGGTGTCCGGTCTCCACTGGAAGCAAAAACTTCCACACATTACATATTGCCAGAGAAGGAGGAGGAATATTTCTGAAACGTGTTCTCAACCAGGTTGGTGGCCATTTCATGGAAGCCAACAGAGGTCCTTCTGTATTACGGGTATTACAAAGAGGTGATTTTATACTATAGGGTATAGGGCCCTTCATTGTATCGTAGACATCGGGCGACAATGGGGCGTGGGGTCGGGCAGGCAGCAGGGACGTTAACCGCCTTCGCGGCGCCCTTGATTGGGCAAAAATTAGCGAACTAGGAAAGAGGGCGGGAGGGAAGGAAGTAAGGGAGGAGGAATGAATGGACGTAGATATGATAAATGACTACAGAGACTACAGTGATTGTGTAAGAGGTGGGGATGTTAACAGGAAGATGTGAAAATGAGGAAAGAACGATGAGAAATGCTTGGTAGTGGAGGTGGAGATGGAAGGGTTTGAATTGGTGTGTTTGAATCAGTACCAGCTCCGTTTGAAAAATAACCTGAATAAATCTGAAAAATACGAAGACTATCGTCCCTTCCCGGTGTCTTCACACGTACACTTGTAATTTGGTTTGCGGATCTTCAGATTACCCACGAATTGAGAGAAGCGTGATGAGGTGTTATGCTGTAATCAAATAGTGAAATAACTGAAGTCATCTTCGTCAACTTACTGGATTTATTCAGATAGCCTGCTTTCGACATCGTCGTCATCAATTCATCAATCTCGCTATGAGTGGCGCAAGTCGGGAGACACTCCAGAATCTCTAAGGCTCTCAGCTGGACGATATTCAGAGCTGGTGAGCTTTCTGTCGGTGGGAAGTGCCCAGAGCGAGCCATGCGGGCACTTGGAGACGTTTCGACGCGGTGCGGTTCGGCCGCTTTCCCTGTCGCTGGGCTCTAATGGGCGGCGCCCGCCCCGTGGGGATTCCCAGGCCGTCAGGCGCGCGGGCGGCGATTAGCGCTCGAGGGGGCGCCAGTCGCCCCCCACCCCTCCGGCGGCGGCGCCGGCGCCAGCAGACAGTCTTAAAATACAGCTGGTGTGGCGGCCGGTGATTTTCCGAGGCCCTCTGCCTCCCGGCGTGCGCGTTGCCGATGAGTGCCCAGCTGCCGCTCCACTGCCCTCCCGACCCGGCATCTCGCATCCACATCCACACACTCCTCCCCTCTTCACCCTTTTTTTTTTTTTTAAATTCTTAAAGGCGGCTCCACACATGCGGCATTCGGCGAATCCCGAGTTGTGTGGACAGGATGGTTGATACGCCGAGCGCCGAACATTCGGTATTCGCCCTACCCACACAGCGTGTCGGTCTTTTGGACACATCAAAGGGGAGCGAACATTCGCCGAACACCGTCCGCTGCTCGGTGAATGCCGAATGTTTGGAGCCGCTTTTAACCCATTACATCCCATAAGGGTAAACGCTTTTAGATACAAGGGAAGAAAACAACCATTTCCTGCTAAGGAATGGTTAGGTTGTCACACGACACAATTCTTTGACACAATTCGCCATACTCTGACACAATACAATTCACGAGTCTTCACTTCCACTCCGTAAAATGACGATAAAATAGTGCGCTTTTATTGAGTGTAGGACGTAACCATGTTAACGAATTCAGTTTTTTGATTCATTCATTGTTTTTATGGCTGGATTACTGTAGACAATTCTGTGTATTTGAATATTAAAATTTGGGAGAAACAGCTGTGATTAAAATTTGTAATCCATTGTTTTTGCCTTTAAATGGAAATGTCAGAACTTGTGCTTTGAACTAGGGGTCTAACACGACGCAACTACATCACAAAAGGTTAAACCACTGGAAGGAAAAAAAGAGGAGAAAAAAATCCGACAACGGTAGTTCCCGCAATTATACATTTATAAATGGACATTTCAAGCAATGTGTTAAGGCTGCCTGCCTTGTGTACATCGCATGACTTTTTCTTCTCAAAATACCAGTATCGAACGCGGTACTTTGCTCGCTTGCAACCCAAGTCCAGCGAAGTCTGAAAATAAAACGTGGCGTTTGTGTGACGCAATGCACCACCCGTATTTTTACAAATTAAACCTGACACCTCGTTTGTGTGAACTACTTTCAGAATTGGTAACTTACTCATCAGCTTGCGTTAGTGGTATCGTTAGCCATCCATCATTTAGTTTCTACTGTAAGTGACAAATAAATTCAGAACGGTAAGGAATTTATACACGGCCGCAACAACGGCTAAGGCCACCGTTCCCGTAAGTGTAGTCAATTTTTGATTTTGATTTTGATTTTTGAAGCAGTGATCTTTCCCCGCTGGATGGCGAGATTCGTCGCCGACATACACACCGGCTTGCGAGGTTTTGCCAACGAGGTGTCTTCCACCAAGACACCGCCGCATCTTGGACAAGCTCTTAAGCTTCCTACTGGCCTCCCGGGTCGTGTGCTTGTGTAGTGCTTGTAAATGGAAGCCAGGGATGAGGATAGCACAAGAAATAGGAAGGAAAGAAAGGCGTTTTTGTCGTACTGTTCTGGCATGCGCCTGGTGTTGATCGGAGAAACCACAGAAATTCGATCAGATCAGCCGGCCGCTACAATTCTCCAGACATCACCCGGATTCGATCTAGTATCTTGTATCGAAAATCGTGGCACCGTCGTGACTCGCCACCCTAGGACCTCCCGGTCACAAGCAACTGTCCTATCAATGGATGCCCTGAGCCACCTCGGCCGGAGGGTTGATTCGCGGCGTGAGGTCGCGTCCGCGCGGACGTTGCGGTAAGTAGGTGAGGCCGCGGGCGGGCGGACGCGCGGCGCGGGCCTCGGCTGTTCTCTCCCGGGGCGAACAATCTCGCGGGCCATAAAGCGCTTGTTGGCTCGCTCGCTCGCTCGCTCGCTGGCTCGCGCCGCCATGGCGGACGACTGGTGAATGGCGGCGGAAGAAAGCAGTAGCGGACGCGCGCGGTTGCGGGGCCGCCGGGGGCTATCGCCGCGATAACGGCCCTGCCTCCTCCCCCCCCCCCCCCCCCTGCTCTCGCCAAGCTGCACGCACGCTGGGCCGGTGCGGCGAAAAAAAAAAAAAAAACGCACCGGGAGAAGTGAATAAAATTCAACGGGCGAGAGGAATTGCATGGGAGTTTTTGTAGATGTTGGTTGTATGAATCGGATGTTTTTTCCAGTTAGAGATCATTATGAATGAAATGGTGCAGGGATTAAAGTCCGTGCGTTTTGGTGCTCTTTAAAACTGATTCCAAGGCAATAAGTTGGTAAAATGATAATACATGTTTATGTAACGTCATATACGAGGAGACTGCATTCTATTTTAATGGCTTCTTTATGTAAGAGATACATAGTGAGACTTGGATATTTGGACTTGAAAAGAAAACAGTGTCTCGACTCGCTTCCACATTCGTAGTTTTCAATTTTCGATATTTTATAGTAACAAGATATAATATATATATATATATATATATATATATATATATATATATAAATATATATAAAACGTATGCAAATGAACGTAAAATGGAATGATATCTAAAGGAAATTTACAGAAATGGAAATATTATTTTTGAAGTGTACGTGTTGCAATGTGTTAATTGTCATTTGTACCTGCCAACGGTGATATTTTTTTTCATAATTGGCGAATTGCTTGCTTGGACTCGAGTGATGCTTGCCTTGCCATTCGTTTCGGTTGGCCACTGTGCGCGGGGCGGGGCGGGGGCGGGGCGGGCGGGCGGCGGGGCGGGGCGGGGCGGGGCGGTGATGTGATTTCCGCGCTTGTCGGAAAGCGTCCGACAGCGCTGGGCGCTTGTAAGGAATCTCGCGCCGAACAGCGCCGCCGTTGTGCCGCGTCGTGCTCGCCTGGCGTCGGCCCGCTGCCCCGCCCCGCCCGCCCCCAGGGGGGGGGGGGGGGCCTTCGGGCTCGCCATGGAGCGCTGCGGGCCTCTCCGCGTCTTCGCTTCCTTATGAAAGGCCTCTGTTCCGAAGCCCATATCTCCTCGTCCTCCTCCTGCTGCGACGGCGGTGGCGCCTTCCTCAAAGTTTGGGCGCGCCCCAGGGTCAATATTTGTGGCAGAGAAAAAAAGGTTCACAGATTCCTTCCCGGGACCTGTGTATGAATGGTGAGATTCCGATGAAGTTTTGTTTACGTTGTTCTGTGATGCTTATCTGGGCGTGCCAAAACACCGTTGTTCTGTATGGATGTTTTACTGTAACGTTAGCATAGTAATTTCTTGGACTTCCCACTACATTTTAAATGCTAAAACGAATAGTGTAACTACACTCAGGAGACATAAACTGGGTGTTCGAAAGTCAATTGCGTTTCCTCCGATAGTTATCTTTTTAATTGATATTCAGTTCTCATTATGTTAGAATATTTATTGTTTTAAGAGAAATATTTCAGTGAAATATGGTTACTACATTTGCTTAATGTTAAAATGATTATAATTACAGCGTCAATATTTGCCGTCTGCTATAATTCAGATCTTTATTTAAATCATACGCAGTCAAGTTAAAGGACGGGTTTCCTCGCATTCATGCAGCCGGATGTGATATTTTTAAATATTTATTCTGGAAGGGGAAATGTTGAACGTGTAATCCGAATGCATGGTCCGAATGATGTGCCACTTTTGGTAAGAGTCGCTCTACTACGAAGAGGGGCGATGTAGCAGTGCCTCGTCGTATTACAGCACAATTTTTTTTTTAATTTAAAATTGTAGTTGCCATGATGTATTAGCGAGCAGACTTTTCGTAAATAACGCGTTTCCAAGCCGCGCGTGATTGCGCGTCTGGTGCGGGAGGGCAGCCGCCGCCGCCGCCGCGTGACCTTTGAAGCGGCGCTCTCGCCTTTAACCCTGACCGCCACGAGCGCCATTTAACATGCCCTGGGAGGCATTCGAGGAAAAATTCCTCTCCTTAAGACGAGCGGCCCGTTCGACTTAAAATATGGACGATACGGGAAGGCACTTAACCCGGCCCGCCGGCCTTGAGAATGGGAGGGAAAAGAAAAAAAGAAAAAGAAGTTTGAAAAAAAATAAGTTCAATTTATACCCAGCGGGGGCAGCCTCTTGTCGTGTGGCCGGAGGGGAAAGGGGAAGTGGGGCGTGGCGCCGCGGGAGGAAACTGCTGTAGTGGGGGAGGGGAGGGGAGGGGGCGCTTATCGCGACCGCATGGCGCGCCCGACCTCCCGCCTGCGTGCGGTCAGGGCTGCCAACGTTCCGGCGACACGAAATCGCCGCTAGTTGGGCGCCGTGCTGTCGCCCGCTGACTGCTCGCCAAAACTTAATGGCGGAGTAATGTGGAGCAGAGGTCGGCAACCTTGTTTCGCCTAAGCGCCCGGAAGTCGTAACGGCGATACGTGTCCTGATAAGATACGTCAACCGAAAACTAGTTTATTTACTTTCTAATTCACTTGCTATTTGCATTCAAGTTAAGGATTTCTCACGTTTGACTTGGTTGCGTATTTTTTTAAAATTCGAATTTGTTTGCTACCACACGTATATCCATTGAGTGTGCGCGTTGAATGCAGTATAAACGAAGGTATGTCGGTGAACTGACGAAGAATTAGTAATAAATTTCATTTTCTTCATTTGTTTCATTTTTCTTCATTTTCTTCATTTGGCTTGCATATTCAAATAGGGTAGAACTAACATATTTTCAGAGGCAACATGTATTTTTGAACTCTGATTTTGGCGCAAGTTATTTGTGGGACGGCTGACCGCATTCGGGTCCCACAGAATATTATTAAATTCATATTAATGTCCCGTTGACTGATTTGTTGAAATCTTCAAAAGTGACATGTGAGATTTGAAAAGCATAATCACATTAGAATTTTTAAAACTTAATACCGAATTAGGAAGATGTAATTAATCGAAATTTAACAGAACAAGGTCTAGCAAAACAACATGCCCTACGAAATGAAACGATTTTTTCATGCGTAATCGTGACATCCACACATCACAATACCGTATGTTGGTAGTACAATAGTCACACTAATCCGAGGTATCTGGGACTGATGGTATCTCGGATTACACGGCACAATATAAAACGTAATCAAATATAATGTGCAAATACTATTGAAATTGCTCACGAAAATGTGGATGCATACATGTATGAGTGCGAACCGGTCAAAACAAAGTAGCAGTCTGACTCTTGCAACGACAGCGGCACTCATGGCCTTCAACGCAGTGTTGCCAACTGTTAAAGAGAAAGCTCTTGATTATCACCGCTTGCCTAGAGAATTGGCGCACATCAGGCCACCTCGGATTGCATGGAATCTCGGATTCGCGAGGCCACGGTTACCACGACTCTCACTTCATGACGCCGTGCTGGATACTCGGCTGCTGACTCTCGCCGTGCAGAATGCTGGGATTCGCTTTCGAATGATTGGCACGGCGGTGGTCCACGGAAGACGGAGCCCGTGTTGCCGAGGCGCCTCTGTGCATCAAGCCGCCTTGAGTGTAGGCCTGGCAGCAGACCTGGCTACTCGTCAATTGTCTCGTTAACCTTCCAGGGAGCCTCCGGCGATTAGCCGAAACACGGCGCCTCCGCTGGCAGAACCTGTCACGTCCGGGAGAGCGGGTGCGAAAACTCTGTCTGTCTGTCTGTCTGTCTCTTTCTCTCTCTCTCTCTCTCTTTCTCTCTCTCTCTTTCTCTCTCTCTCTTTCTCTCTCTCTTTCTATCTCTCTCTCTTTCTATCTCTCTCTCTTTCTATCTCTCTCTCTTTCTATCTCTTTATTTCCCATCTTGGCGGATGCGACGCGGCGTCTCCCGGGGAGAGACATTCTCGTTCTGTTTGAACAGGATCTCTCACAGGATTCGAGGGGCTGGCGCTGCTGCAACATGGAGTTGGTTCGTGCGTGGAAGAGTGTGTTTGGAGGATATGCCTTGAAGACTGTGCCTGCACGGGCGGCTGTTAAGACGCAGCGGTCGGCGGTGGGGCTGTCGGTTGCTGACGGACACCGTGCTGGATACTGGGATTGACATATCTGTTTCTACCTTGATCAACACTGAAAAATGCATAAACATATTTTTTGACGCGCTGTGTAGTATTTTTTGCGGTAATTAGTATTAGGTGATTTCGTTACCTCATTGTCTGCCGCTGAACGGAATTCGCCACGCGTCGTTACCCGTGCTATTCCATATCACATCAAAATTGGAATTTTTGTTTTCTTTCAGCTAGTGAAATTTCATGTGAATCCTTTTATCCATCATAGTGAGTGTTGGGTGACACTTTGAAGTCGTCGTATCGTCTAGGCGACAGAAAACTGCAGAAAGCGGCAGTATGCGCTGTTCTTTGCTTATGTAGACTCCGATTAAAACAAATATGCGTGCATATAAATATGCGTTTAGTGAAAGAAATATTACCTTTTGCGTTTCATTCTTTTGCTAACATTTCCTATCCGTTCGATTCGATTGCTTCACACACTTCCATCAACAGTTTCTTTCCCGTTCTTGTTTGAGTGTTTTTCAAGCCTTGAGTCCCGTTTTTTTTCTACCTGCACAATACGTATTTCAGCATCAAATATCCTCCGATCCATTATTCATGGGCTAGCAGCGCGTGCTTATGTCAGTGAAGTGGTTACGATGGCCTGCCGGGCAGCTGACCGCAGCGGGATTTTTGCTACACGTGCGGGGCCATGACTAAGCATGGTGTATTCCGTCAGGGCTACGAGCGCACCGCCGGAAAAAAATAGAACGAACTGCGTTTTTTTTTCTCCTACCGCTGCTGAAATTCGTCCGTTCGTGGGCGGTTTCATGTAAGAGGCGACGTGTTCTGTCGCGGCGGATCTTTCTTTGCGTCGACGGAGCGGTGGAACAGAAAACGACCATATGATCATAACCTTCCGTTTGAAGAGCATGTAGTGACAGTTTCTTCGGTGTAATGCCGTCGGCAAACCAAATTCAGCGTGTGAGTTTCCTACAGATTACCATCAAACCTATTTTCCCAGGCGTGAGCGGTTGCGTGGCGTTTTGAAATGGCTGTGTAGGGAGCGGGCAGCTAAATATATCGCAAGGTTTTCAGAATGACAAAGTCGAAAGTGCGCTTATTCATATTTGTATTCTCATATAGCATCAATCCCTTTGTGTATATGTTAAAAAAATCCATGTTCAAATTCTGGATATGTAGTGCACTGCGTGTTTGAAAGCAGTAGACCTTAGTAGTTTTTATTCATTTAAATTAACTAGAATTATATACACACGAATATATCACGATTGATATGATTACAAATATTCATCCCGCTATTTTTGCGGAATTTAACGGAATGTTATTGTGCCATCTCTTCACATCTTACATTGAATCGAAACTACAGTTCTGCAATTCTGATATATCTTCATTGAAGTATTCACGAATGGTGTGTAATTTCCGAAAGTGAAACGGGCCAGCGACGGGCTAGCGACAGGCAAAGACAGGCAAGCGAACCGGTCAAAGTCTTTCATTCAAACGTACAAAACCTGTGGGCGTGGCCGGTAAATCGCCAAGCCGCGCGTGTTCATTAATCCGGACGGAGTTGTTCTTTCCGTCGCGAAGCGTTGAGAAAGTGGTCGCGTAATACGCGCGCTGTTTTCGTTCCAGTTGTGGCGGGGAGGGGGGAGGAGTTTGGGCGCGGCGGGGGAATGCGGGAACGGCGCCGCCGCCGTCGCGTCGTCTGCTGGCGACGTTCCAGCTGGCGCGTCGCGTCGTGTCGCGACGCGACGCGACGCGGGGCGACCACCAGCCCGGATTGCGCGCCGCGAGCATGGAACGTCTCCTGGCCCTCCCCTCCCTTCCCCTCCCCCTCCCCCCGCCTCGCACATTCTCGCGCCACCTCTCTCGCCGGGGGGGTGGAAATGTCGCTACACACTGCGGTGCATTGCTAGGTCGTCTTCAGTCGCTGTCGCTGTCGCTGCGCTGCTTGATCAATGGCAGGCGAGTGTCGAAGCAGTACCGTAAGAAAGGGGACCGCGGACCGCGCGCGATCTTACCTTCCTCTTGCTTGACCTATCCTCACCCCTTACTTGCACACCCTTACTCTAACAAGCACTACACTATCACCCATCCCGGGAGCATAGAGTTTGTGTCCGCTGGTGTGAGATACCTGGTAAGGTAGGAAAAACCCTGCTGCGCCGGATCTCGCCATCCGGTGGGGAAAGATCATAGTCACTTCCAGAGGGGAAAACGTGAATTACACTTACGGGACTAATGGCCTTAGCAGTTGCCGCGCCAATCACAAATCAATCAATACAGCGGTACATTGCAAAGATTCCGATTTCAATTCCGCCATTGTATCGTGTGTTCGTTGTATGTAGGTTTGCGGAAAAGCGCAAAACATTACGGATTTATTGTTGCATGTAGGGGTAATATTAGGCTAAATTTGCTTCCCATTGAAATACTTATTTTTCCAAGTAAAGCTTGAATCGTTAATTATAATATCCCTTAAATAGAAAATACAATGTAGTTTGAGGTGTGACTAAATTGATGTTCTTTTAAATGGCCCAATTTGCATCGGAGCTCGCATGTCTATTGTTTAATTCCATGCAAGTACTCTTGCAGAGGATAATCGCGGAACGGATTACTCTGAGGCTCGATTTAAAAGGAAGAAGAGTTCGGTCAAAGTACTCGCAGAGGGTTGTTTCCGTTCTGAACTGCGGGCATGTCGCCGGTTGCGGGAATCGTAATGGGGATAACGATCCACTGACTGTCGAGGAAATATTTCGGGCGCTAGCCCCGTGCGCTGGAGCTGGGCGAGGGTGTGTGGGACCTGAAGAGACGGATGAAGGGCCTTTTTTACGTTCGTTTGATGCCCGTCATTTGTTAGGGGGAAGGGGGGCTTGGCGTGCGTCCCGCCCGTTTCGCGCCGTTGATGAGAGCGCCAGGCCGCCTTTTTGTGGCCATTAGCGCGGGCGGGAATACTCGCCTTTGCGTCTTCATCAGACCGCGTTGCATTGCGTTGCGTTGAAATATCGATGGCCAGCATTATTTATTACGTGTTGGGAACGAATGAACCAATCGAGAATAATTCCCAGAAACTTTTGGTAGAGGTGTCGGGTTGGGTGAGACCTTATCGCGTTCCGTTGAAATTCGACGTACGTGCCTCCCAAATGAGCGCGAGTTCCGTTTACGTCTCGGATAATGAAGAGATGACGACGCCTTTGTTCTCCACGAATGACGTGATCACGCCGAAGAGATAGCGCACGAAAGTAACTCCCTCGGTCTTCGGACGTACGTGAACTACAGAAGCAGCTTCGTTCACTCGGAGGCGCTTCTTCGTGCTCGGAAGATTACGCGATGTGTACGGGCACCGAGTCGCGAAAACGTCCGTACCTCAGCTTGAAAGTTCGTTTGAGAACGGGTGACGTAGCGCAATTAGCGAGCTGGCCCTAACGTAGTAGACCCAGCTGGTGAGGAGGAGGAGGAGGAGCAAGAGGAGATGTGTGAGCGAGAGCGCGTTTTTTGTTCTCGCGTGGGTGCGACCGCGGTTCTTTCGCCTCGCACCTCACTTTCTCTCCGCTCGCGGGTGAGCGGCGGAGGCGCAAGGGGCAGTGGGTCGTCACCGTCATCATCATCGGTCTTCCGCGGGGCCGTAAATGTCACATGTCGCCGCAAGGTGCTCTGCCCTTAAACAAAGGAAGGGTGCAAATGGCGATACGTTAATCGTGCCGACATGGCTTATTTTCAGATTTTTCATTGAAGCAGCGTCGTGAATGTTTACTTCGATTTATATATTGAGTCCAATCGGAAGCTTGGATGACGGCTACAGCTGATCAAACGTCAACGACTCTAAATACGTCGAAGTATAGCAAGGCGTATAACTCAAAATTATCAGAAATGTATGCTTGTAGTCCAAAACGATTCAATGAATATAGGATGTTTCTTAGTTAATCTGATCCTTCGAACGTTGAGTGCGTCGTACAAGTGTCCGGTACCGCCCGTGTTTTCCATTTCCGGCCTTTAAATGTGGCTAAATGTGGCGACCGTATATACATCGTACTGAGAAAGTACTTGACAGAAATGAATTTCACTCTGTGGAATGGCAGTGGGTCTCCATTTCCATCGCCGTGGCCGTCACCGCGGGCCCCTAAAAGGCGCCCTCATGCTTGGGGCGGTCGCCTGACTGGTTCGCGGGCGGCGCTGTTGAATTATCGACTTCCCGCGCGCGCCCGTGGGCTAATGAATTGTATGTCGCCGCCGAGGGTTCATTACGCGCCTAATGAGAGAAGTGCGCGGAGGGGAGGGGTCGTGTGTCTGGAGCAAAGGACGTTGAAATGAATCAGTGTGCGCTCCGGGCATGACTTCCGTTGCACCGAAATTCGAGCGCACAATATTCGAAACAATTAATCATGGATATATCCCTCGGGTGAAGGAGACCTCATTGAAACTTCCAAGAAAAGATTGTCGTATCAGAACATGTTCGACGTCCTGCCGATACGTCTTTCGGTAGGACTGACACTTACTGAGATGTCAGCATACCTTTCGCTGACGAATGGAAATCGCTTATATCATCGGACAATACAGCTCAAGTTTATGAGGTTGTTTTTTTCTTGACCAAATCTATAATATGGGTAAAGAAACGTGGCGATTCTGTCTGTTCACTCGTTTCCCTGTGCTTCTGATAAAAAAGTTTAATTAGGAGTTGATAATTGAACACCATTGAGTCGTGAAGCGAAGGAAAGTGTCAGAGTTGGGGAAAAAAAAAGTAGCGAAGATGCGTCGCAAGTGGAAGAGTCGCTTTGAGGACTTGCCCTACGGGGAGGGAAGCAGAACTCACGGCGGTCGTGGGTGGAACGATGAAGAGGAGTGGGAGTGCATGCATGCGCTCGCATTTGCCGCACGCTCACATTCGCTTCTCTCCCCTTCCCCCGCTTCCGCTCGCACGCGATGCCTCTGTGCTCCGTTCCCCCCGCCGGTCCCCGCCACACGAGGCGGGGCGGGGCGGGCGGCGACATTGAAAAGCGGTTGCGTGACTGCGGCCGGGGCGCGCGCGCGCGCGTGTGCATGCCTTGTAGGGCCTAGTAGTTTAACCATAAAGGACCCATTCAAAGGCGAACGCGCCAGCTGTGGGCTCGTGCTGGTTAAAATATTTAGTACTCTTATTACGATAAGTTTTATTTCGCCGCTTCTTTAGCCTTCTCACTTATCTGCACCTTTTACGGAGCGGCCATTAGGATTGTGGGGGCACGAGTTTAGGAGAGGCATAACGACTTTCTGGTAATGATTCTCAGCAATGAAGTATTCAGGGAATGATTTATGGTTTGAATGCTGATAAATACATTATCATTCCCGTTGTGTTCTTGAGCATCAAATGGAAGTTACTATTGATAAAGTTGTGCGTGTGTAGATACATTTCGAGCAGTAAAACGCACGCTCAATTGATTCTTTGAAATTGCTGTAGCTTGGAAGATGCGACGTTTGGTGGTATCTTGATGAATGTCGCAGCTCGCTGCGTACGTCGATGATGAAAGAAGCTGCTTATGTGAAGCGGGATCAAGAGATCAGGCAACATTTTTTATAGCGGTTGATCTGTCGAGGAAAACATCTGCGCAGTGCAATGCGTCTCCTTTTAGCGGCTGGCTGCGGAGAGGTGGGGGAGGGCGAGCGCTGTCGTAATGTGGGTCAGGCGCGCCGGGGCCTGTTGTGGGCGGGGTGAAGCGGGAGGCTGGACCCTGGGAGAAGAGCGGGGGGGGGGGGGGGGGGTGCTCGTGACGAGGGACGCCTCTCTTCCGCCGAGTGGAATTTAGACCAGCTTACGCAAAGGCTGCGGAGCTATCGGGCGAGCGGGAGCGGGTCGCGGAGGTCGTTTACGCGCGATAAACTTGCGATTGACCTCGGAGACTCCTCGCTAACGACCTGTTGTTATCCGCTGCGCGGCCGCGCGTTGGCGCTGGCGGTCGGCGAGCGCGGCGGGGTGACGTAAGCGCCGCATACCCATGTCGTGCTTTGTTGACCATCCTGAACTTCCGACTGCGCGGGAGGGGAGGGGAGGGAGGCTGTGCGCTGCTGCCGCAGCTGGCGGTGCAGGCGTGGTCGGGCCCAGTCCAGCCGGCGCCAATCTTTCCACCGCGGTCTGCCGCAAGCGGCTTCGCTAGCTCGGCTACCGGATATATTGTCTCCCCCCCCCTCCCGTCATCATGAGGTGCGCTTGAGAATTACGTGACACGTTAGGTAAAATATTTGTCACTTCACTCACGTATGGAACGAATGCTATGTGTTTGGCCAATTATCTAAAGGTGTTACAGAGAGATTACTGTAACAAGGGATAGCTTTTACAGCTGCTTTTGCAACGTAACTGCAGGTTACGTTCACGCTCCCATTTTGTTAGTGTTGTCATTTTCGTTAGAGCTCGTCTGTAAAAGGTTTCATCAGTCTATTTCATCTATCTCTTGCAATGGCATCGCCCTGCATTAGGTTCATTTTTTTTTCGATCTAAGTGGTCCTTTCTTACTCGTAGAGTAACGCCTCTACATTTGGCAGTAATATGTACAGTAGTAGTCAGACGCGAATCGTTGTTTATAATCTATGTAATAGTTTGATTGTAAATTCCTCCATTAATGCAGGCTGTACGCAAAGGTCAATGAACTCTTGAAAATATTCTCAAAGGAACGTAGTATGATTGTACTGTTACATGTTCGGCGTCGGAATTGGGAATTGGTAATTGGTCAGGAATATTTTCGAAAGCAACAAACGGTGAAAAATCGCGTTCATAATCATTTTCGTCAACCCGAAATCGTCCATCGCCTCGGCGGCTTCCCTGGTTTCTGGTTCCGCGTCACGTCTGGCCCTGCACGCGGGCACACTGCTTCGGGTTTAATAGGTCGGATGCCCCGTATTTCACTGCGCCCCGCCCCGCCCCGCCCGCCACTTCCCCTCTCCCTCTCGCCGCGCTTTGCCCCCGCCCCGGCTCGTATCGCCAGCTCTTGGCCATCCATCATAATGAAAAACGCTCTTCCCCGCTCCCGCGGCGGCGCGGCGGGCGGTTCATTTGCAGGCGGCCTCTGCAACCGCCCGCCCGGCCGCCGCGCATTGATTCCGGCAATCGAATGCGCTCGACCGCGTTGAGGAAGAAGCGTGGCCCGGCCCGGCCCGCCCGCTGCGCCCACGGTCGGTCGAGTGACCCAATTCCCAACCCCACGCCGCCCTACCAGGCGCCCTTCCTGCGCGGAGGGGGACAGGTGTGGTAGGGGGCGTCACGGGAAAATTGATTGGGGAATGTGAAACGGCGGTGGGTTTCGAATGGTGTATTGTCTGTTTTGCTTTTCCCTTTGTGTAATTGCTGCCGAAAGTATTTTTGCAAGACAAATTTCAGATGAGTAAAACTTAATCTGTCTGACCTCGATATGATATGCTACGCTCAGTTCGTGCGATTTACTTTTCTGCTATTCAATTATTTGTGCGAGACTATTCGATCGCTGTTTTTTGATGTTAACTTGTCGCGTTGCCAGAGAGGAAGGCGATATGGAGGTTATTAAGAGCTTGCTATTTGAAATCTCGTTGCACGTATCTCACAATGGTACTCTGACTAATTTAGGATAATTTTCTCAGCTTTTCTCAGAATTGAACTCTTTCTAAGTAGACAGAAAGGCAAAAGTCAATCATGTGTAGCCATTGCCCACTCGTGTCTTATGTGACAAAGGAGCATAAAGTGAGTGCGGCCCAAGCGAGTACTTGAACAATAATATTAACCAGAGTTATAATAGAGGTCATTTAAGGGGTACGTGATTTGGCGCCTTCCCGACTATTTACGTAATCTTCTTCTAAAAAAACCTTCGTACGCTTTCCTTCGGAGGGGCAAGTAAAGCCGGTTGTTCCATGTTAGTAGATTAACTGGTGATAAAAGATCCTCAAGCACAAATGAAACCTCTGACCAAAATTCAAATCGCGCGAGTGATACTTCCTTTCTCCGCTAGTGCGTTGATGAAAAGGAGCGTAGCGAAATGTGCGTGGCCAGGCGGAAGAGCGGGCCTCTCGGCCTAGCTCGCCACGTAAAAACTGTAAAGCATCAATTCCCTTCGCGAGCTTTCCGTCCGCGCGAAGGCGAGCCCTGCGGCGTGCGAGCGGGATCGGAAGTGCTTCGGCTGCATAGCCATTAGCCGGGCGGCGTGGGAGAGCGGCGCGGAAGCGGCGAGCGGGCGGAAGCGGGCGGAGCTGGCGGAGCGGCAGGAAGCGGGCGCAGCGGCGGAGCGGGCGGAGCGGGCGGAGCGGGCGGAGCGGGCGGGAGCGGGCGAGCGGGCGGAGCGGGCGGAGCGGGCGGAGCGGGCGAGCGGGCGCGAGCGGCGGAGCGGGCGAGCGGGCGGAGCGCGGAGCGGCGGAGCGCGGCGAAGCGGGCGGAGCGGCGAGCGGGCGGAGCTGCGAGCGGCGGAGCGGGCGAAGCGGGCGGATTCGGGGCGGAGCGGCCGGACGGGCGGAGGGGCGGAGCGGGCGGAGCGGCGGAGCGGGCGGAGCGGCGGAGCGGGCGGAGGCGGGCGGAGCGGGCGGAGCGGGCGGAGCGGTCCGACGGCGGAGCGGCCGGGAGCGGCGAGCGGGCGGAGCGGCGGACGGGCGGAGCGTGCGGAGCGGGCGGAAGCGGGCGCGAGCGGCGGAGCGGGCGGCGCGGGCGGCGCGGGCGGCGCGGGCGGCCGGGCGGCGCGGCCACGCGTGCCGCGGTGTGCTCGACCGCGCCGCTTTTTTGCCTGCCCGCCAGCGGCGCCGCCACTGCTGCCCTGCTGCAAGCGGCGGTCGAAGCCCCCGGCGCGGCGGCGCGGCGGCGGCGGCCCCCGTTCGGCGGTCCCGTTAGACCCGGCGCGGCCCCGCTCCCTCTCCCGCTCCGCTCCGCTCCAACCAGGCGCCGCCGCCGCCGCCGCCTACGCGCCACTCTCCTACGGTAGCGGACCCACCTCATCGATTGAGGCGCCGGGGATTGGGTGACTTCACTTCCTTATGATCGGAGCTTTTGCATGTGTACATAACGACGTGTATTTCAAGAGTTTATTACAAAGTTCACTTTTATTTGTCATTTCTATTGTCATATTTTGTTGGATATTAATCTGATGTGTTATTATATTCCTCGTTGAACGCGCTTTTTCGTGACTAAGCGTTTGTGCATGTTGTTAATGCAGATAATCTCGCATCAGATCTTCACGGTTCATTGCCTCTGGGTGTAACCATTCGGACATAAAATGTGTTATGCGACTGTGCTTCAAAATAAACATGTTGGCCTTTCATATATTTCGTGTTCATATGACCTTTCTAGGTTTGTAGACCGCAAGTAATTTTCAAAAGGCATGGTCGACAGTATAGAACGATGATACATTACCAGTGTTTCCCTGGAAGATCAGAACTTCCCTGCAAGAATAGATGAATCACGCGCTGAGCAATGACTCAATTCCCTGTGGTCGTAGCAGGTCTCTGGAATGGCTGTGCTTGACTAGGAAAATGTGATGAAATAACAAGAAGTAATTGTTATTTTTATGGATAGGATCAATATTTATTCATGGCATAAATATCCATTAAAATTTTGGAATTATTTTGTTTTATGCGCGAGCCTAGCCAGTGAGAAAGTGTTATAATTTTGTTCCTGACTATTTTAGGGA
Organism: Gryllus bimaculatus; assembly: GCA_017312745.1. Classification (NCBI taxonomy): domain Eukaryota; kingdom Metazoa; phylum Arthropoda; class Insecta; order Orthoptera; family Gryllidae; genus Gryllus; species Gryllus bimaculatus. The sequence continues at coordinate 2,240,991 of BOPP01000069.1, read as the reverse complement.
TAATTTATTGAATGGTAGGAAATCAAATATTTAGCAGTTTTAGTGGCAGAATTTACATTTGAACCCCCCCTCATAAGTGTCTGAGGAATAATGTTGCGTAATTTTCGTGCATAAGCATTTTAAGTCTAGTCTGTGCAACAGCCGGTTCATTAAATACATCATTCATGCAAACACAGTATTCTGCGTGGCATTTGCATATCTGTATGTTAGATGTGTACGTCAGTGTGAAACGTCATTCTCGAGAAGCCTCTAATAAATTACTTCGCTCTGTTGGCAAGAATTGCAATACATTGCTATGTGAGCTGATACTGCATGAATGTATGACGTTGTATTAATGTATCAACTGGAATTGTAAGGGATGCATTCAATGTCTGTCTTTATCTTTCTTTCTTTCTTTCTCTCTCTCTCTCTCTCTCTCTCTCTCTCTCTCTCTCTCTCTCTCTCTCTCTCATATATATATATATGTCGGAACATTCGTTGCGCTTCATTTTTTCTTGATGTGGGTCAGACTCCTTGCGAATGTGAATCATGCTGGATGTTGCGCTTATTGCGGTGCAGGCGGCCTTGACTGACCATTCTAATAAGCGCGGTACCCTTCAACGCTACGCCTTTCAGCGTTGCATTACATGCTACGCGCAAGGCAATGCATTCTCGGGTTTCGGCAGAGCGACATTTAGGTTTGTGTGAGAGTTCCGGAGCGACCCACCTAACACAAATACGAGATAATCCGCCCAGTTGTGTAATTAATGTAAAGTAATAAAATTGGTTCAAAATTTATTGAACAATGGTTGGGTTTTCTACAATGGTCAATTAATGAGTTGCAATGTGATAATGGTTTGCTAATAATTGTAGCATTAAATGAATGAAAATTAAATAAATTATTTAATTAAAAAAATACTTCAGATAGTTAGGAGATGCTATTTATTAATGTTGTAAAATTAATTAATGTTAATAATTAAATTTATTAATGTTGTACAATAGATATTAGAATTGTACAAATAATACAAACGAAAGACGTTTTACCACTTGAGATACGTCTCATTCCCTTATAACGTTAACTGATGTAATATTTGGGAAATGTTCATTTTCGTTATAGTGAGCTTTCCTGCTCTGGAATTCCATGCACGTTACTGCCACCTTTTGTACTGCCGTGACACAGTAAGATTTCGGGCCTCCAGACGAAAACTTGTGACGGAGCACAAAAGAGGGCGATAGCCATTGTTTCAGCGTGCACGCCATGTCACGCAATGTGACGCGGCTTTGTTCGCTTGCGAGCGTGTTGGCATTTCCGACTGCACGAGCGAGTCATTCAGCTTGTTTTTTCTCGTTTGCTGTTCATTTCAGCTGGATCGTGGCAGTTAATTGCTATCGAGTTGATGCAAAACGAATATGATTTGTCGCATTGGCGAATTAATTTCGTTGCGTTCTACACAGCGCATGCTTTTTCTATCCTCCGTGCCGCTGGCGGTACATTTGCAGTATAATTTGAAATGAAGTTTTACAATTTTTGTTTTCCTTGATGTGTTTATGTTGCGTCCGTGGTGGAGTTGAAAGGTAATTAATTGGTCGCGTTGTCCGAACGGGTGCGAAAGGATTGTGCAACGATAAAAAACAATAAGGCAACGCTTCCACAAAGAAAAGTAAGACGTTCTTTTCCCGTCGTCCACATTTTTAATTGTTCTTATACATTCCAAATTGGGTGTACACACTACAATCCGACCAAAATATACAAACATGTTTCTTCTAGTAGGCTAATTACATTAAATGTACAAATCGATGCTATAATATAGTGATGTAACATTTAGCAGAAAACGCAGGGAACCATCTCGCAGTACTTACTATTACACTAAATGACAGATTTGCCCCGATTTCTAAATGGTTTCAAAATAAGTTGAACGATATTCTTCAGCAAGCTGTATAAAAATCGAAAAGGCTGTTGGTCGAATATTTAAATTTTTTTTGTCCTGTTCATGTGTCGTTTTAAGCACCTACTGGATAAATATATTCTCCTAAAATTCACAGCGCGCTCATATCTTGGGAATATGTCGAATTGGTTTTGTAAATGATTCGTCGAAATACGGAAATAAAACTACTCTCAGACACGTTCTTTACTGGTGAATCTTGAAAAAGGTTCGGTGGACCTAGTCAATAGATACAGAGAAGAGAGCATTCCATTGTGACACCGATTCCAGAATTGTATATCCAATTGTCGGATTGGAGAATTGGAAGTGTGTGGTATTCTAGTAGTTGAGAACCATGAATCTATCACAAACCCATGTTAGTATTCTTGAAAATCTTCAAGTCACCAATTTTAAACATTTCTGTTCATCTTATGAATTCTGCTTGATTGGACCGTCGGGTTACTGGGTATTAAATGGCGGCGGTTGCCTGGAACGCGCGCCCCGTGTGTCTACTCCAGCGCCTACCAACGTGGCGGCGGGGGCGTGGCGCAACGGGGCGCCGGCAGGACGTCGACCTCTGGGATCCTGCGCCTACTCCGAACCTCACTGGGCCCACGCGGAACCCCAGTCCTTTTTTTGTTTTTGTTTCATCTGTATTTTTTGTTTGTTTTGTTTAAAAAAATATAAACGGCTAGAGTATATAAAACTAGGAAAAAATGCGTTGTGTTTCAATTAAAGAAATACGTAGTAGTTGGGCGAGGAAAGTGGTTCGAGGTATGTCGTATTGCTGTAAAATGCGTTGGAAATTTTGCAATGGCTGGTTTACAGGACGCATTGTTTTAATAGTGGAGGGCGAAAGTCAGTGACGCTGAGTCGACTTCGAAATGCGCGAGGGAGTCGACCGGTCATATCGAATGTACTTCTTTGGGGACGCGACATAACCCTACCACTTACCACTTTTTGCATCACCACCCATTATACAACTCATTCCGTACAATTCATTAGCTTTCTCTATTTGTCAAAACAAAAGTTACGCTCTCAGGTCATACTTCCCCCTAAGAAATAAAAATGTCGCCGCTCGATACGCGCCCTTATTCACCGCCCCGCTCATCCACCCTAACACCTTCCGCCTGTCCTGCCAGCCGCCCAAAGGCCACTCAACTTCCGGTGTCCAGATGAACACTGAATATTCTCGCATCATCCTGCGTACAGTGCAGCTGCCATCCCTACTCTGTTTGCCCCGCCCTACGCCACATGGCGTTGCGGCGTGCCTCAGTTAACAGGACGGGGGCGTTGAAAGAGAGAACCAACACGGGCAACCGTGATGCAGAAAAGTTTACAGTGCGCAAGCGCGTGACAAAGGCTGGTGGAGGCAACAACACAGCACAAAAAGGAAAAGGGAAGATGGACGAGGACATCAGCTGTTGTCGTGGTTTCTCCTATCGCCGGTATCCTTGGTCTCTATTCTCCATAAATGTGCTGTTGTGTGTGTCGTGTCGTGCTCTCCCTCCCGTAGCTTCTCGCCTCCACCCCCACCCCGGTGCTCCCCGACTTCCTAGCCTTTCTGCCACGTGACGGAGCAGGCCAGGCCTCCGCAGAAGCCTGCCGGCGGGGCACGTCGAGCGCGCCATCTGTATGCGGCGCGGCGCGGGG
>BOPP01000069.1:2223183-2236984 GCA_017312745.1 Gryllus bimaculatus | reverse complement strand
TCACACCCGCCCCGTTCCCACGTTCCCCTCCCCTGAACTCTACACATTCGCTGCTCCCGACGCGTTCCCCACCCCACCGCTGCCCGCTCTGGATCCGCCGCGATTCCCGCTCCTCTCTCTACGCTCGGCTCCCGGTCGTCGGATGGCCGACCCGTCCGTGGCTGCGGTGGCGGAGAGTGGCACGGATGCCTCGCTCCTGCCCGCCTCCCCACCTCCGTCCGCCGTATTTGGGCCCGCGAGCTTGTTATAACTCTTGGCGGGCGTCGAACCCGCCACGTGCAACGGTAGACGCGCGCCGAGCCACTTTTTGCCCCGCGGCCCCACGCCGGCGGCGGCGCTCTTGCGGAAGCAGCGACACGCGGCCGCCGCGGGGTCGTGCGCCGCCGCACGCGGTGCACCGGGCGATGCAATGCAATTGTCATTTGAGCCACACAATCGGAGAGGGCGCTCAAATGGTGGCATTTGATTCTATTTCCTTGTACTGTGTGACTCGGTCGTTTGAGTGTCACAACCTTGATCTTATTTCAATTACACGATTGTGGGTTTTTTATAGCACATTGTAATTTTAGTGGCGAGTCGTTTAACTTCCCATCGTTTACGTTTGGTATTTTACACAATAGATGAATATAATTGTATATGCATGATGCATACGTATATGAATAAATGTGTAATCTGCCGTGAACGCAAAGGAAATGAAAGAAAAAAATCATTTGTCTTTTCATGGTGTACTTTTTCAGTCAAAATAACTATGAAATTGTGTAAATGACATGACAAGAGTTGTGATCCTTTGTGTGGCGTTGTAAAAACGTTTATGACACGTAAGGAAATAAGATCTACTGCTGTCGTAATTTTCCTCGTACTGTTGGTTTATTGAAAGCAAACGCGAAGAGCCTGGACTATTTAGATCCTATTAAAACGACTTTTATCTACGTTTCTGCCACCTTATCCGCATGCGGTGCGTACGAAGATAGCGGTATCTCTGCGGGCAGAATTAGTGCAAGTACATTACGGAGCAAGGCCGCGATAAACTCTTTCGACACTGCACGCGTAAGCGGTGCTTCGTTGCAGATCCGGGCTGTCACGCCACCGGCTGCAACCGGTTTCTCTGACACGTATAGTACTCCACCTCGCCGCGCCGGCATCGTCTGCTGGGTCTCCTCTTCCTAATAGACATACCGAACCTGGAACACGCAGGTACCCTGTCGTGGAGTCCATAGTGCTGAGTAATGTTGGACTTTTACTGCGTCTCCAACGCAGGAGGGTCCAAACGACGTAGATCAATATGAAGAACATTTATTTCAATTCACAATTCAGCGTGACATTTAAAGTAATAATTTCCCTATTAATAATATATATTATATTAAAATATATATATATTTTAATATATTTTAATATATATATATATAAAATATATATAAATATTATGTATATTATATATATAAAACTGGCTGGAAGATCATGTTATTTTTTTCTTACTGTCTATAATTTCACGTACTAGAGTTTTCATTTTCTGCATTGAAGGGAATTGTTAGTTACTTACGTAAAAAATTACAATAAAATAAAATTAAAAAATAATAATAAAAAATTAAAAAAAAAAAACTTCTAAAATGTAATGGAAACCGGTAGTGGTTGTAAGTTGGTAACTAATATTTGAGTGTGATTGATTGCTTATTGAGTGTATACGAACACGTATTATCTTTCCATATTTATGGCTGTTTGGAGTTCGTAATTGTAGCAAGAGCAGAATGAATATTGCTTCAGTAATAAATGCGCAGTTCTCTTCCGTGTTTCATTGTAGGTCTGCTTGGCATGCCACATTAATTTGCCGATGTGACGTCAATGGAAAGCAGGATAACAAGGGGCGACGTTGGAATGACGGGTGAAAGAGGCACTACATCCGTGTCAAGGCGAGATTACGTTCTCGGTGATATGATAATGGATTCATGATTCATGTGCTTGAAAATGTGCCAAGCGTATATTAAAGACTGCTAATACACGCATGCTTTTAAGGCCTTGTGTAATTAAAAATCTAGTTAATGTCAGTGTTAATGTTTATGTTCATGTTTGTGTTAACGAATGTATATTCCTTACTCGAGATCAACAAGAGTTGTTTGCTTCGAACAAGGAAATATTCTCCAAAGGTAGTTTTTATATACTTGCTAAAATATCTCGTTTTTAATGTGATGTTATTGATAAAAATACGAACTGGAAATGGCCCACGAAAAAATCTGTATATTAAATTTCGTAGTGAAATCGGTTTCCGTTTCACGGAAGGGCATGAGTTCGAATGGAAGAGAAGGCATGGATATGTGATTTCCTAGCCTTCTTAGTAGTTCATAGCTTATTAGTTTATCGTATAAAAACTGAAAATTCATCCTTCCAGTCATCCCAGTCCGGTTTAAATGAAGCTCTCTACAGGCTGCGGCGAATACAAGGTGGTGAGCAGACGTTCTCGTTTGCCGGTAGAAGCACGGGGTGGGACTGAAAAGGTTCATCATTCCTTCCACAATGTTCCATTTCGACTTCACAGTGGTAGCCGGTTATAAGGGTAGCTGGGGTCCAAAAAGCAAGTGGCAACCTCAAATAACAAACACCTTTTCGTCTTCCTCTTCATCTGAGTCTGCTGTTCTTTGATGTTCCAAAATTCTCCCTTAATGCGCACCCAGGAATATACTATTTATAGTATGTAAATAGTATCAAATCAAATTTTATGTTTAAAATTGGTTGGAGAGAAGAATAAAGTTCTTTGTACTAACAACACGAACGTCAGCTACTTTTCACAGCTATCATGGGACAAGATTCCTTTTGTTCTTTAAAAAACAAGTTTGGAGTTCACTAATTTGCAAGCACGAAAATCTTCATTTGCAAAATACGCACATAATCTTAGAGATGAAGATGACACCTAGCTTGAATCTGCAATACAGTACTATCTGTTTCCGTTCCGCTTTATTTCAATCATGTGCAATATTCAAAGCGCGTTGTGTATCTTCGTGGTAGTCCGAAATTGCCGCATTGATAACACAGACCGGAAAAGGCCATAAAAGAGTACAGAGAGATAAGATAGTCGCGCCTTCTTGTCTTATCGCGACAGTTTTGCTTTAATTAAAGAATCCTGCAACTGCTGGTCGTTGTTCATCTCCGCTTTCCCCGAGCTTAAAGCAGATAAGAGCACTTAACCAGACATGTTATCAGTTTCTGTGGAATGTCTCAATGTACCACTTGATCTCCTTTCTGAACTGTGACGAGCGCTGTTTTTTTTTTGACTCCTCGCGAGAAAACGACTCCTTTTGTACTGGTCTGTGGACTCGCGTTCAAAGAGAATGTGTGGAACACGCAACCACTTGCGGTTCTTTTATTAAAGCGTGTTTTAAAACGCTTTGTCGATAATTTTTATTAAATGTCTATATTTACATTCCACGTTTCTAAAATTGAATATCAAAAGATGTTCAAATGAACATTGCGATTATTATTATTATTATTATTATTATTATTATTATTATTATTATTATTATTATTATTATTATTAAAATCGGGGAACTGCCGGTGTAACAAATCAAGCAATTACTAAAATAAAGTAGTATAATCGTCAGTTCTTTAGTATTAGTTACTTTTAATTAACATTTCTTTAATTTTAATTTTTGTTTGTTCTTTTGTAGGTGAGTACGCGAGATAGTGATTAAACGCTGGTGTGCTCCGAACTTGGCGGTGAGTTATAAGTATAACCGTTTTGAGAGGAAGGCTAAAAACTGTTGCAGTCTTGTTTCTTTTGTAAACTCACGTTCATTGCATTTCTCAAGTGTTCGTAAAAACTCAGTAACTGAGTATTACTATTTGGGGCTCGTTGCTTGCGAATTTGTTTGGCAGTGGAAGTCGATAGGATGCCTGGGTAGTAAGTGGCCCAAGGCTCCTAGCGATGGCGGAGCGGCTGGAGGGACGCGTCGCAGAGGTCGCACCCGGGAGGCCGCGGGCCTCCCTGCGTGCAAGAATGCCTGGCAGCTCGCGTCGCGTACGTGCGCCCGACGCCTAGCTACCTGCTCGCGCAGGGTCGCCTCGCCACACCCGCGTCGCTCAGCGGCTTCCATGCCTAGGCGACGAGCAGCGAATTGCCTTCACATGGAGGTTTACCGGTCGCCCTGATTTGTCATGTCAGGACATTCTCACGACTGTCTTGATTTGTTTTCGAAAATTCTGATTTTTAATTCATATCATCTTTTTACTGTTTAATTTAATTTTCATATTTTTTTAAAATATAAAATGTAAAAAAAATTTGGTAGGAAACATGCCAAGTAAATTTTTTTTGGGCTTTTACTAGAGAAAGATGAGAACAAAGTCTAGGCACTTAATGGAATCCATACAGACTGCAATAAATATATCTATATAGTAGCGTCGGAGAAAAGCGATATTAGGCGTGAGACTGTTTCTAACTACAAGAACGATAAATGTGTCTTATTGTTCTCATATTTTTAGACGGAATGTAAAAACGGAGATAATAATCCTTAATAACAAAGCTGCGACAGTCATAACACCTGAAAATTATGTCTTTTCTAGTACTTTAAGAATTTCGTACCTGTATGTCGTAAAAAGTCCTCATTTGTGAGAAGAGGGAGTGCCCTCGCTCTTATTAAGACTAATAATAAGTTAGCTATCTATTAATATCAAAACTCTTATAAAGCTCTTTTCCGCTGTGTAAGAAAGCTGTTTAATTAAAAAGAATTGATCCAACTTACTAATTGTTTTCAATCAGTTCTCTGGCTGAAACCAGATCTCTGGAATCCTATTCATGTCATTTACGCCTTCGCGATTTACTATTTCGTATTTCACTAACGCGCGGTCGAGTTATCGCCCTCATTGTTGTCATAGTCGCGGCGGTCGCCCTGGTTGCGTGTCGTGTCTTCGCTCTTTTTTCCCCTCTCTTCGCCCACCGACTCTCCGCAATCGCCACGCCGCCTACCCCGCCGGACGAAAAATTCCGAACCATCAAGGTCGCCCTATTCATAAAAGCAAGGGGGCTATTTAACTTGGGTTGGCGGCCATCCATTATTCATGGGGTCGGCGGCCCGGCCCGGCCCGCCGCTGGCGCGACTTGTAATACGTTGTTCATTAGTTCATAGAATTGCGAACGTCCGCTTACGCTGAGCTCGCCGCTCCAGATTTCTCACCACTTCCCCCTCCCCTCCCCCGCCCTTTCCCATTCACCACTCTCCTACGACTAATGTTCTCCTTTTCGTCCGTGTGAGAGAGTGGACGTTCGTTCGGTCTTTATTTCGCATTTTTATTCGGACTCCCCCCCCTCCCCCGTCCTCCGGCGCAGGCCGTTCTGGTTTTATGCGCGTTAATCTGCTGTGCGGGCTGGACGCGACGCGATCGCGCAAGTTCGTCCTTCGCGTGCCGCGCCGCGCCGTGGTGCGGGATTACGGTTGCGCGCTAGCAGTTCCAGACTGTAGAAGGCTCCGTTCAGTGACACTGAAGACACGGCTCCTGTTCCTTCTTCGCAGCTGACGCAGTGATGGCGCATCAATCATTGGAAGACGTGACACATAGATTTATTTGCATTTCGGAACCTCCTTCACATAAATGCACCTGGTACTCATCTCTCGTTCTCTCATTTGCTGTACCGTGATAAATACCAGATTCTGTGCGGAGACTTCGTATTTTCGTACTAGCTGTAAAAATTCTTATATATTTTTTAAAGTGTGTGTGTTAATTATCGCTCAAGAATGTTTTTATGCTCTACAAGATTGTGTAATTACAAGATAGATCAAGGGGGCGAAAAAAAATGAGATCGCCCATCTGTGAGCTGAAGGAGCAAGACGCTCTCTTACTATCTGAACCTATTCATGGCATAAGTCTAGTGAATCCACTAAAGGTGCTCTAATTCGAGATAGTACTGGTGTGTCGTCATTCTGGGGTACAATCCGCAAGCTCGTTGATGCGACCGTGTGATTATAGAGCATTTGCTCTTAAGCCCGCACTTTATACTGATATCGTGTCAGCTGAATTGGCAATTTCAATTTTGGCTCAATTGTAACATTTGCCTCCCAAAAGTTATTCGCTACTCTTATGGAATCAATTAAATATATATGCTCTCGATTCATTTATTATACAGATCCAAGTATCATCGGTCACACGTTGTTATACGAACGACAGAAAATGTCAGTTAAACGTACATGCAGAATATTATGGATCGTATTTAAAGACTCTCATACAATTGGTAAATATAGTTAAAGTATATGAGCTCATCCCTCCTCGCTAGGTTATATAGAGAACGTGAGCAGTATTGCACAATGTTGGTGGACTCTATGTTTCGCATCGTAAGTTTTATGTCGATACCGTGCGGGGTATCAACGCGAAGGAGGTGCCCTCAGCCTCCGGCTCAGGTCGGTCACATAGAGACAGCCTACGCCAAATGGAGTGGAGGAGGGTGAGGGGGATAAAGAGAGAGGTGAGGGTGTGAGAGTGTTCGGGCAAACCAATTGCTGCCGACTCTGTGGCGACTGGTATACTAGCCTCAGCGCTAGACGTCGCCTCGTTATTATGAGTGAACTGACAGCAGATGCAGAGCTCCCTACGCCTCTGCCGCACAAGCGACGTGAGGACACTGATTAATAGGCGAAGGAGGAAATATTTAGATACGAGCGAGGGGGAGAGGCGCGATTTGGGCACCGGTGGCACGAAGGCGCGGGAGAGCTCACTACCTTTCTGTGCGTGTGCTCAAAATCAGCACAACACTCATTCTCTGAGGGAGCTATCCAGTTCGGCCTGCTCATAAACGGCCTTGCTTTAATAGATCACTCTTTTTCTTTTTGCATTATTACTTCGTCTAGACCTCCATATGAAGTTATATAAATGGAAAACATTGGATGGGATTGGTATTTTCGCTGATATTTTGGTTTGGTGACGTAAAGCAATAAAACTCATTTCAGAGATTTTCATTTGGATGCGGAAAGCTACAAACCTGAATTGTTAAGTAGAAAACCGTAGTACCAACTAATTGAGAGATTTTGTAGACAGTTTTAACGGAAATAGAAACGTTACGTAGCACGCCGAATGTGGAACTAAAATATTTTAGCAACGTCCTTTTCATGTGCTCATTTTCGCTCAAAGCGTAAGTTGTATTTAACTCCTGAGATCCATGTGTAATAGTAATATTGGCCGCCTTGCCCTCTATGGCTCAATATCCCGCTCACCTCAAATGACAAACAAAAATTTTCGCGTGTAAAAGCAATAGGCCAGTCAGGTTGCGCGAGAAAAAATGTGTCACTTGAAAATTAGTACTTCATGAAACATCGATGTAACAACGGAGTTGTTTAACATTGTGCGAAACTTATAATACATACATTCACTCTCTCCGTTTAAATCCATTTATCGATAGGGTTTAATAACATAAAGGCAGATAGAAGAACACGAAACGGAACTAGGCGTGGGGAACTTTATGTTTACAACACTGGGTCATGTCTTTCTCAGGCATCTGGGCAAATAGATTCAACCACTTATTGAACGCTCTCGAAACTTAGAAAAAAAACGATAAGATGATAATCCGCAGATTTTAAAGCGGAGATCTCATGTCTTATTCTCGCACTCGTAGAGTGGTGAACGCTCGAAGAATTATAGTTGAGTGCCCAAAGGGTGCGCAAGAAGCATCCGTGCTCTCGCCAGTCCGCTCGTTGTAGTCCCGGGTGAGATCAAGGAAAAAGCTTGCACAATGGAGAAATGTGTGAGATATATGAAGAGATTTGATGTGTTAGTATAGTATTATATGCAAGCCTATTTGTTGAATATTGATACAAAAGAATGTATATAGTGCGTGGCGCATTTGTCAGTTTCGCCCTAAGGACGCAGCCGACTCTGACAAGTCCAGCTTCTAGTCAGATGTCGGTACCTAGAGGGCTAGCAGCCGTGCACTTCAAAAGAAACGACTGAGTATAGAGTCAGTTACGGAATGATCAGTTTGCTAATGGCAAATTAGTGTGCGCGATGCTTACAAGTTTGTGTACAGCAGTTAAAAATGCGTTCTTTAGAAGGTAGGGGGGTACGATTACAACTATCTGGACACCTTCCATTTTATCAGACGACGACTCGATACATACAGGTAGATTCCGGATAGACCGGTAGAAAAGCGAGAGGTCCCGACTGGACGACCGTATGTGCGACATAAGTTACAAGAGCATGGGATCAGACGTGGCTCTAGCAACGCAACTTCTGTTCTGACTCGCGAGTTTCGCCCGGTAAGTTTTTGCCGCTGGTGGGCTGACTAGTTCCCACATATAACGTACTCGCAGGTACGGGCAGGGAGTTGGTCTATTCCCCGCAACAATGGGCCTGAGGTTGACGGAGGGCGCTCAGTGGGAGGGCAGAATAAATTAGGCCTCCTCTGGCTCTTGTGACCTAGTCCCGCGCAATAGTCGCCTTTGTGCATCGAGGCCAACACACGACCGGTGATGGCGGGCGCCGGCGCGCCGCGCGCCCACGCAGCCCACGCGCAGTGGCGGTTGCTGGCATCGCGTAAGGCCCACAAACCCCTCTCGACTGCTTGGCGCAGAGATGCTTGGCCTTCAGCCTACAGGAGTCTCCATATCCGCACCCCCGCCGTGCGGCGCTATCCCCGCCCTTTCGCTCATCTCTTTCTCAACGCGCCTATCACAGCTGCAAACCTCTCGCCTCCCACAGCTCTCCGATGTCTCACTCCGCCCCCGCCTCCGCTCCTTGCCGGTCTCACCTCCGCCCGCCTGCCCGCTCCTCGTTCTTACTCAACAGACAACCTCTCCTCGTCTCTCGGCCAGACACTCTTCCTCCGCGCCCACCAGAACGTATAAGCTCTTTTTCCCGGCGCTTTCGATCGGCCTCACGCGCGCTTCGCGGAGTGCCCCCCGCTTATCTTCGCTCCCGCCCCCTTTCCCCGCCCCCAGCTCCCGTGACCGCTCACCACGCGGTGGAAGATATGGTGATACGAAGTCCCTGCCTGTTAGCCCAGCGTGAATCAGAGAACCGCGCTCGCGTGCCTCACCCGTGAATTGTCTACGTGCGGCGTGTGTCCTCTGACCTCGGCTTGACATTGTCACTTCAGCCGCCGATCGCACGCGACGCTAGCAGTGTGGGTGTGCCGCTTAATTTCAAGCGTTCTTTCCAACGAGGGCGCATCGTGAGAAATAGAGATGAACCTGCCGCAATCCAGCCACTACTGATAAGTAGCTAATTCCAGCACGTCACTTACAGACTGCATACACTGTAATTGGGCGCTTACTCAGACGGCCTAATGTGAGCAACTTATGTGCTCTCAAGTCGGTCGGTAGGAGTATACGAGCCCGTTGATGGTTGGATTTATTCTCGCTTTAACAGGGGAACTTCGCGGCCTTGTGATTGAGATTTGTGGGGTGACTATCTCACTGAGTGTCTATAGAAGGGAATGTATTAAACTAAATCGATAGAGGCTCAGATCGCGGGATCTTTCCTTGGTAAACTAGGTCTAGTTGTTCCGTTATTGTTGTTTTTTTTTTCACATTAGCAATGAATTGCCGTTCAACTTTGCTTTATTTTACTTAGATATACCAAATAAAAAGCTACTTAAAATCTCTAAAGCGAATTAAATCGATTCACCGAATTCTGAGAATATATCCTATTCACATTATGCGATTCATCGCGTGAAGGCTAGATTATTTTAAACATTAACTAGGCCATAATGAGGATATTAATAATATAAGCATTATACATAGTAACATTAATATTTTACAATAGTATTACCTTTTAATTAAAACCATTATTTTTTTACATAGAATAACGTGCGGTACCCTAGCACGAGAAATGTGGCATAAAAGTTTCTAATATTGAAAAAGAAAAATGTGCTAGTTAATAATTAATGTGATCAATTATTTGGTTGTTCTTTCCATAAATCTCCATTTATCAGCGCAATGAAGAAGTCTCGAGATTAGTGGACCTTATTCGCTATTATAGTATAAAAGCATTAAAATTCACGGTTAGCCTTGTTGCACAGTTATGCTACGCCACCTATCTTTGTCAGGGCCGTTGATAGATAAACGCCCCTCCAGCCGTCGTCTGGTTCGCGCTCGCGTTCCCCCCCCTCCGCAACCCGCCCCCCACTTTTCGTGAAGCGCCGCCTCTGCTCTGCTCCGTCGTGACGACTGCCCCCCCCCCCCCCGCGTGGCCTTCGGGGATTTTTTTTTTTTTTTTTTCCTTCTTCTTTTCATGCTTTCGATGCAGAAATGAGGCGGCAACGCCTGGCTGCGAGAGAAACGAGTTCATCGTGGAGTTCGTGATGGGAATCCGCAGTGCGTTCGTAGGCCTGTGAGCCGCCTACCGATGCGCGCGGCCGCTGATCGCCGTCGGGCCCGCGCCCCGTTTTGGCTTCTGGGAATGGCCGTGCCTCCTGGGAGCCGACCAGCTTGCGGGCGGTTGTCTGTAGTTTACACGATCCGGTGTTCTGTGAGGGGAAGAGACTCCCCCCCCTCCCGCGCTTGGCTTTGATTTTTTTAAATTTTCTTTATAACAAGGGCTGATCCAGATATAAAATTTTGGGAGGGGAAATTACAAATGTTTTGGTCGAATTTACATTACAGATTTTGTAAAATGTTGCGGGCTTTGCTCATGCTGAGATACGATCCTATTCGTCTTAATGATTTTTCGAAAACATTTGCTTGCAAGTTTAATGACAAGTTAAAATTAATAGTTACAGAAAAAAAATAGCGGAGATTTCCCGTGTTTCCATCGCCGTGAATATATACCTGTTTATATACATTTTCAGGTTTTACCTAGTTAACACTACTTTTGTATTGTGGGCTTAAAATAAACTTAATGCTAATAACTTAATTCTAAAAATTACACTTTTGGGGGATTAATGATTTATGAGGAGACCTCAGGGACGTTACATTTCGGAAAACTTAGTAAGGAAGTTATGGAAGGGAAATCATTTCTAATACGGGTATCACGAGTGGGATTTCTGGCTACCCAGAGAAGACGTAGTCTAGTGATTTGAGGCAAGCTATGGTAAAACTGTATGGAGAAATGCGTGATGTGGATTTCTATAGTTTCGAGTTCGAATTCATTATTCAGCTGTTGGTTAGAAATATACCATGGTGCATTAGTATTTGTATTAATCGTGAAATTATGGTAATAACTAATTTTGGGCTGTGTTATATGGAAGTTTGGCTGACCGGCTTATTATTGGACTTCTTGGTTTCGATACTCGATGATGAAGTAGGAATGAGTCTGATATTATAAAAATTGCGACGTAAATTTACAACCGTTGGTCTTCATTTTTACCAGCGAGATTAATGTCTTGTGATCAGATCAGAAAATATCATGGAAGGCACGGCTCGGCACGGCTTTATCGATGTTCGACAACCTTTTTTAGTCTTTGCCGAACTAATAAAATATTATCCATGTTTTACGCTATGATTCTACGCATTCTACATATTTTTAATAACATTTATTTATTTCAGTTTTGTTTCGTTTGAAAATCGTATGTAAAAGAGTGGTGTTCTAGCCCAATTGTTCATGTGCCGATGTTAAAACTTTCTTGAAGATGAAGGGTTATCACTCGCATAACATTGCGAAAATGTGTTCACTCGCCTTATCTGTTAAATGCTATTTTTTTGCAGAATGGTAATGATGATCCGCAGTAAACGCTCTGTGCCACTGCAGGCTAGATGCGTTTTTGTTGTGCGGTGCTCGGGAACCGCGTTCCGTTACGTTATTTGTCCCATTGGCGCGCCAAGTCGCGAAGTCAGGAGCCCTGTTGAAGGCGTGCGTCCCCTATTAATTTCACTCAGCCGCGCGACCTCTCCGTGCCCCCCCTCCCCCCGGCGCTCTGTGATGACTGCAAAAACGCCTCGCTGGCTGCGCGCCAGGCGCGCCGACGGGCCCGGCGGCTTACTGCGAAATCCGTCCTCGGAGAGCGAGAAAGAGAGAGAGAGAAGCGGGATGCGCTTATTTGCAGTTCGCGGGAGATGTGTTGCGAGAGTCCCCAGACGTGTTTTATTCAGCACACCACTGTTTGGGGTCACACGCTTTTGTGTTGTTTTTTTTTTAAATTGATTTCGTCGATCCAGATAGATATGCCGCATTTGTAGAAAAATATATCACTGACTTGTGCCAGCGTTTCGTCAATTGATGCACATCTATTGGGAAGTAGTGAGGTCGCGGGGAGCTGGCACAGGAAAGTGAGCCCTTCCTACGGGATTGACGTGGAGCGTGCACGGACAAATATGCCTGTCAGGGATAAGGCCTCCAGGCAGGTTATGAATATACGAAGGAAGGACCACTCTCCTCTCCTCTCCTCTCCTCTCCTCTCCCCTTCCAGTCGAGTCGTTGCTCCCCTACTGCGAGCGTCGCTTGGTGCTATGAATAGCGCCTTCGCCATTGAAGCTTGCGCATTGCGCAAATGTGCTTCTTCCGTGCACTGGCCAACGGCCGAGGGAAAGATTCATGCCGTGTATTTAAGTTGAATTTGTGGATAAATCGAATTTGTGGATAAATCTTAAATTTTTATATTAACGTATAGAAGGAAGGTCTTATTTGTATCCCATTATAACCTAGATGTTAATACTGACCAAGAACTTTACTGAATTATCTATTACTGAAAAATATTAATATTTTTTGGAAAAAAAAATAATGATAGCGTTGTGATAAATTGTACACTAAAATGTTTCAAATTTGCTGTAGTTAAGACGGGGAAGTTCCTCAGCGTGGGTGACTCCGAGATCCGACTAGCTCATGGTGTCGATTATACATACGAGACGTATTCGTATGGTCCGATTGAAATGTAGTGATTCCTCAAGAAGTGTAAGTGGAAGGAGAGGGGAGGGGACGCTGCCATCCAATCGGGAGCTTCGTTATTCGTAAATTCGACTTCAAATGTTTGGCGTTGAGCATACTTGTGAAACGCTGTCGGGGCGATGGAACCGCCGCCGTACCGTAGCTCTGGTCTTCGGGATACGCGGAGGCGGCGCGCCGGGCTTTGCGCGTAACGGTGCGGCGGTGGTGCCGGTGTTGCAGGAGCCGGAGCCCCGAGGGCGGGGCGGGGCGGGGCGGGGGAGAAACCGGGTCGGCCCGGGTGCTGCGGGCGGCGGACGGGAGAGCAAACGAATGCTGCGGCAGACGCCCAGTTTTCGCGGCGTGTGAACGCACCAGGCGGGGCTAATTTAGGAGTGTTTGTCGTCTTTTCGAGACTGTGGTCCATGTCATTGTACCGGCCAATAATACTGTGATATTCCACACACTTTAAGTGACTAATGGTATACGTGGGTGGGAGAAAATTTTATACTGCTGAACTACAGTCCTTAAAAGCGGTAATGTATGCGGCAGATCAAATTAGAAACCAGGACTTCACAAAAGAAGTGAACTTTTTTATTGGTAAGAGTACATAATATATAAGAAACTCCCATTCCATAGCCTGCAAGTACATATTGGACGAGAAGGAAGAACTCGAAATCGCTGCCTAAACCTTTCTTTTCGAGCCTGGAAAATGTAGATGTCCTTTAAAAGAGCAGAAGGAATTATTTTCTGTCCATATTCTTTTTTATGGATTCGATTCTTCTTCTGCTAATTTTCGTAATTATTATATTATCGAATTTCGTAATTGTTAAATTAGCGAGTGATATATTTTCTTGTTCCATATTCCTCCCATTTTATATGCGCGAAAAGTTGAACTTATCTGCCTGATCGCTGGTTAATCTCGTGTGCAATCACACTTTCCACAAGTTATCGAGAGCAACGCCAGATAACCGAGGCTATAGAAGACGCGATCTCGGCTGTGAATCGTGCCGGGGCGGTGGTGGGGGGTGGAGGG
>BOPP01000069.1:2200987-2223158 GCA_017312745.1 Gryllus bimaculatus | reverse complement strand
ATGGGGGCGGGGGCGGAGGGGGGGTGCGAAAACGCAGCACACGCGAGGCGCCTTTCCGCTCCGGCTCCCCTCTCCTTTCCTGGTAGGGGGGGGGTGAGGGCGGGTGGGCTGGAAGTGCTGGCAGCTGGGTCGAACGGGTTCACAGCTTTAACGAGCGGTCGCGTCCGCCCAAGGGCCTCTGCTGCCACGGCGAGTGCGACCTTGCCCGCGGAGAGATTCCTTTTCGAGGATTACCACTTTGCAGGGGGCGTGGTATTGACGGCCATGCGTAGTCGACATTTTAACGAAGGTGTGTTGTCTGTTTTCCTGTTATTTAAATGTAGGGGTATCGCGCGGCCTTTTTGTCTAAAAGCTGGCCTGTTTACATATGTGGTGCGGTTTGTAATTATGAAAAAAACCATAATAATGTGTGTATAGCACGCATGACACACAGCACGTATTGGAATTTTTTGAGCAACATTTTTTTGATTCTTTGGTTTCTTTAACATAACTGGTTATGCGTTATTTAAGCGCAAGAAACTATTTTTTTTTTGGCTTTGTTTGATTTGGCAGTGTCTTTTTTTATGAAATAAACATTGCGTTCATTCTGTAAATATGAAATAGTTATTGAGTAAGCAGAATATTATCATGAAAATAAATGAAGTATCGTCCTAAATAGAGAAATGTTTTCATTGCTGAATCGTTCCAATTTGTCGAATCGTGTATGAGGTGATGAAAAAGTGTTCATGAAATAATATAAAGGTTAGATTATTTACAGGAACGCTTTGAGAAAGGTGCGTGAAGTGTTAAATATTATTGCAAATGTGTCTCGTTCATATGAAATATTTTAATTTTGACTCATTTATGTCATTGAGAGGAGTTTTTATACTTGAGTAGTATAGCTTGTCCTTACGTTAAATTTCCTGAACATACGCTAGTGTAATCGGGGCGAACGAGGAATGTTTTGACGTACGAATTGTTCACCGCGGCTGTGTTTGAAGGGTTTGGAAGGAGTCGTGGCGGTCGTGGTTGCAGGCGTGGGGTTGGTTTCCTCGCGCGGTCAGCAGGTCTATGGCATCGCTAGGCGTCTATTGCGCTCGCCCGCAAGTGATCGCCGCGCCGCCGGCGCCGCCGCGCCGCCTTCTGAGCCGTTCGCGTCCCGCGCTATTTTGCGCAGGGACGCGCCAGCGGCAGCGATAAGCGGCGCTGTTTGTTGCTGGTGCTGCGTTGCCCTGCGTGTTGTGCGCTCAGCTAAAAAGAGCGACGCGGAGCAGACACGCTTTGCCCGCCGTTGTTTGACACGCGCATTGTTCCGGTCTTGACGCGAACCCGGACGCGACCTACGACACGAGCCGACAGCATCCCGACACACCCGTCGCAGCCGAACACCCGACAGCACGGACACACCGACACTTCATCCGTCACACCCGACATCAGGATCCGAGACATCCGACAGTCCGCGTAGCACACAGTCACATAGCCGACTTCATTATGCTATCACGCTTACAGCCCGATTGACACCGCGTCCGCCGCCTCAAAAAAAAAAAACACAAGAATACAAAAGAAAAAGCAAGATAGCTGCCGAGTTCCCCCCCCCCCCCCCCCCCCCACCCACCGGGGGGATAGAGGAAGTCTCTGCTCGAGCGAAAACGCCAAAAAGAAATAAAAAAAAGTGATTGTTCTTGTAGCTTGGCCGCTTGTTGTCTCTGTTGTGGGATGTGTTGTGTGTAGCCCTATGGTGGGTGCCCCCCCCCCGCGACCTCGACACACCGACCGACCCGACAGCACGGCGACACGACACCGACACACCCGACCGTACCGACACACCCGACACGACCCGACACACCGACCCGACCGACGACATCCCGACCGACACACCCGACCCCGACCAGAACACCGACGCGACAACAGACGCGGACCGACCCGACAACCGACCGACACGACCCTACAACCCGACCCGACCGCCCCGCCACAACCCGACCCGACACGACCCGACACACCGACCTCGACATCGACGCGAACATCCGAACCGAACACACGACCGACCGACAACGACCCGCACACGCGACACGACACATCCCGACACTCGACCCGACACCGACACACCCGACACGACCGACCGACACACCGCGACACGACCCGACACACCCGAGCCGACAACCCTGACGACCCGACACTGCCCGACGCCGACCCGACAACACACCGACGAGCCGACACACCGCGAACCGACCGAACACCCGACACGACCGACACACCCGACCGACCGACACACCGCGACGACCGACAGACCCGACCCGACCCGACACACCGACCGACACACCCGAACCGAACCCCGCCCGACACACCGCACCGACACACCGACGACACACCGACCGAACACCCGACCCGACACACGCGACCGACACATTTACCGACCCGACCCAACACACGCGATCCGACCCGAACACCGCCCGACCGACACACCGACCCAACGACACATGTCCCGACCCCAAGCGGCCCCGACACACCGACCCGACCCACTCGACTAGCGCCGACATACGACCCACCGCGACACACCCGACCCACCCGACCACCCGACCGACCACCCGACAGCGAACCGAACCCGACCCGACCGACACACCGACCGACACACCACGACACGACATACACCGACACGACGCGACCATCCCGACCCACCCGAACACGACCGACATCTCCCGATCCGACACACCCGATGTACACGATCCGAACAACCGACAGATCCGCACCCACACGACCGACACGACCGAAACATCCCGACGACACGATTCCGACACACCCGACACGATCCGACACACCCGACACGATCCGACACACCGACACGATCCGAAAACACCGACACGACCCGACACACGACACGACCCGACACAGGTTACCCGACCGACCCGACACGACCGACACACCCGACACGCATCGCGACACCACCCGTACACGATCGACACACCCGACACGACCCGAACACCCCGACACATCCGACACGAGTGACACACCCGACAAATACGAATGACACGCGACCGACTGACACACCCGGACGACGACTGACACGCGAACGACGTGAACACCCGACAGCGACCTTGACACACACGACACGAACTGGACAACTGACACCCGGCACGACTGACCACCGGCACGCCTGAACCCCGACCGATACTTGAATACACGATCACGGACGACACCCACAGACCGACACACCGAAGAACCGACACAACGACGACACGACCCGACACACCGACACACTGGACACGACCGACATCGGACCTGACATCACGAACCCCTCTATGACCGCGACCGACGCAACAACGACACGACCGAGTCCGACTGGACTCGATGACTCGACCCGACCAACACCCATTTAGCTAAAATTATAAAAGAAACTATTGAGGAATCGTCAATACGCCTCTGGAAATGTAATTGAATATACCGAGAGTTCTATTAATCTATTCAATATTAAATTCTATTATTTATTTAATTGATCTGCATGTGGGCGGTACATGCTTGTAACGCCAAAACACTTGGAGATTAAACAGCAGTATACACTTCATTTCTTAAAAGGGAAATTAAGTAAAGGCTCTACGCAGGCGGAGACTTGGGATTACGTAAGGGTCGCTTGCAAAGGCTTTAAAACGGATCGTGACGCCATGTGGATCCCTTAACTAACTGTAAACGCAATTCCAGGAGGAGACTTGGAAGGAGGCGTGAGCTGGGAAGGGCGGAGTGTTGCACGCTTTATTAAGGCATAAGAAACGCATCGAGAGCGAGTAAAATCATATCGGAGCGCGTATTTCGCGGCGCGAGACGGCGGCTCCCGCGACGTTGCAACGCTCTCGGGGCGCGTTCCCGTTAATGCGATTCGTCGCGTACCCAGAATAAAGGGAGTAAAAAAATTATTCATGATTTGCTTTGCAATAAAATGATAATATGCGATAGCGGTGTGTGCATGTTCCGTGTTTTAGTTGCTGTGACAAGTCAACGGCAGTATATTTCACGCGCTGTTTCCGGATAGTTTTGCTTTTCTCGAGAAGTATTCATTTGAACAAAAACACGAATAAGTGATTTTCTCATTCATTTCAATTGGTGTAATGTAAATCGTCTTGAAATCGTAGTCCACAAGATTTAAGGTGACAAGTTTTGATTTCAGGTTCAAAACATTTTGAAACAGTTGAGTTTAGTGAAGCGCTGAATTTTGCTCAACACAACGATGTTCCTGAAAACGGATTTTGCCAAGAGAATTACTCGTGCTTGCAGTCAATGGAGCCAACGGTTCTTCGATATCGTACCCGTTAATGCCAGTATTATTCGGCGCCGACACTCGAGAACTGTGATAGAGATAATCCTTAACTCATACTCTTTGGAAAGGGGAGACATATCGGATGGGAGAAATTCTCCGAGCTGTTGTCACTCGCGAGAAAATGGCGAGAGATCACATTTCGTGATTTTTTAAAGTTGTTTGTACAGTGCTCTATAGCTCAACGGTTTTCTCATTAATTCTAATGTATTGTCGATGACTAAAAGGGGTAGAAGGCAGTTTTTGTGGTGCGAACATGTTTTTGTTTTTAGTCGAGTTCTTACTTACGTGTTGTATGTGAATGATGGATAGCACCATTAACATACGTGCGTCATCTGCGTTCAGCTGAACATTTTACGTTTGTATAATAGCGGGTTTATGTTCATTTCGTAAATATACTTACTGAGTTTGAGACGTTATGTTTTCATGAAAACCTGAGTATTTCGTCGTGAGATCGGAAGATTTTCTATGCTTTTAATGCCGAATACTTATTTACCGTGATAATTACTACTGTCAAAGCCGAATTCGAACAAAATACGTAAAAAAAAAGTAAAAATTACGAGAAGTTTGAAGAAAAATAATTGCCCAAACACTGAATGGAGTAATTTACACATTTCGACAGATCGTCTTAGGTGGCTCAAGAAACTGATGCTGTGCACACTGCTTTTTTGGGCAGGTTACCGATGCGGCGATAAAAAGGTAATTCCTATTACTAGAACGAAAGTGTTTGTTCTTAAAAATATATTTACTATATATGGGAAGAGAACGCTCCACTGCTAACGACTAGATATATTTATTTTTTGGGAGTTTGGCATGTATGTGTACTGTGCTGAGATAATTTAGGCGCGTGAGTGAGCTCAATGAATAGATAATGGCGATAATGATGAGGTGAAATAATGAATGTAGGGAATAGGTAAGAAAGTTATAGTGAATGAAGAAGGGATCCGAAACATAGCTCCACGTACTTGTCGGGCGCTTGGCCGTGAGAATAAAGGCAAATACACCATATGTGTCCATTGGGTGTATCCTCCCAGAGCAAATTAATAGTTGTGGGGTAGAGTCAGCGGGCTCGCTGTGAGTAGAGGTAGTCATGTTTTTAGGAACTGTAGTAACGATTTTAACGTGAGTTCTAACAGACTAATCTCCCCACAGTATAGTGTGTAAACGACATTTGAAGACTTTATTAATAAGTATTTCGAAAATCTTGGCAATATTTGTTGAAAGATGGTAATTGGCATGTAAAACTTAATCGACTAATGGTTATCAGCAACTGAAAACAAAACGCCAACGTTTAATTTATTTACCAGTATTTTATCTTATCGATTTCAATGCCCAGGACACATGAGAAGTTTCGTCTTCCACGCGACATCAACAACACTTCGTGTTGGTGCACAACAAGTGGAATATCGACCACTTCGTAGAGGCACGTGTGGCATCAACAAGCAGTGCAGAAGTGACCTCGGTAATGCTGTTTTTCCCACGCTTCGCCGCCCAGCCGCCTGCCCGCTTCGCGGGCTTGCACGTATGGCCACCTTCCTTGGCGCGCTGTCGCGCCGCCAGCGCGTGTATTGTTATGCCGCCAAGTGGGTTATCGATAGCCCAGGTCGTGTGTCTGCATGGCGACATCTAACGCACACCGCGCTCACCCCGCCGTCGCCGCTCGTCTGTTCCGTCTGCTCGACGCTTGCATCTTCGTGATGAGCAGTTTTGTAGACGGACAAGGATATTGTCTGCAGGGCAGCTGCGGTTGTTTTTGGTGCGTGTTTGTTCCAGGAATTGAAGGAAGCAGCTTGTTCTTTTCCGGCTTCCTTCCTTTTTTTTTCTCTGAGAAAAGAATGTTGAAAGAAGTGGTTTAGCTTCGTTTATCACTAGATTTTTGTGCGTTTTACAAATGACTGTTCCATGAATGTTTTTTCTCGATTTGCTGCATGGTATTAAAATTATAGAATAAATAGACGATCGGTGAAATTTATTAATAAGGGTTTCTTAAGCCAGTAATAGTTTGGGAATGGGGCGTGGTAAATGCGATACACTTAAACTAGATTATTTATAATTTATAATATATAACACAATATTTTGTCATTATGATATATTTATAATTTAGGAGAAAAAAGTTTCGGATAATTAGTCGTCTCTCATCACATGGGGTTAATTGTTTCATATAGGGAAAAGAGGAAATCAGCCCACTGAAACTAATCGCCGAAATATGAAGGGTCGTGTAATGGTAAATGAGAGACTAAAAGAGCAGAAAGGAATTGGAAGAAGAAATAATACTGTTGCCAAGAATCTTGGATTGGAATTAAGAATTTAATTAAATTTCAATCTTCGGTTCAAAGATGCCTTATATTACGTTTTTGCTAGCTAAGGCCGTCAGACCTGCTCTCGCGTCTGCCTCTCAAATTTGTTAGCTCCTTTAACATAAAACGAGAGAGAAGCATCATCGGCTGATGAAACAGATATTAAATTTGGCCTCAATGGCATGCCTTTAGGCTTGATCTCTTACAATAGCAGTAAATCTTCAACAATTAGGACAGTCGGCTTTACGTCCATGGCGGAAGGCAAGGCATAAGAAGAATTTTTTTCGCAGCTTCCAAAGGGCAAACCCATGGCTTCGCTCGGTTTTGGACCTTAAACTTTGTTATAAAGTCCCGTTAGCCGTGAAACACCGAAACTATTTATACGATTGTACTCATTTGAGTTCAGTGAATCGAATTAGCGTCTGGGGTTGGCCTGTGCTTCGCAGGCCCATTGGGCGAAGACACTGGGGCGGCTCCTGAGGAGCTCGGGGAGGATTGGGCGTGGGCGTGGGGTGGGCGGGGTTCGCATTTTTCGCCGCCAAGGCAGCTGTGAGCCTTTGTAGGGGGAGCAGTTTTTTCTTGAAGCTTCGGCGGCTTGAGAAACACTGATAGTCCTCAGGTAACTTAGGGCTTCTTCAATGAGCAATTGTCCAGCAGAAACCCGCTGTTCTCTTCTTTGCTGGGCGTCCGTGAGTATTAAAGTGAGCTTTATAGTGGCTGGAATGTGGAATCGCAGTGCCTAGCTTTCATGCTGTGTTGTGCAGATCCTCTGCACTTGGACCCGACACACCCGGCACGACCCGACACACCCGGCACGACCCGACACACCCGACACGACCCGACACACCCGACACACCCGACACGACCTGACACGACCCGACCCGACCCGACGCCACACGACCCGACCCGATCCGAGTGGACTCGACTCGACTCGACCCGACCCCACCCGAATTTTGCTAAAATTATAAAAGAAACTAATTTGAGGAAATCCCTCAAACGCCTCTGGAAATGTAATTGAATATACCGAGTGTTCTATTAAATTCTATTCAATATTAAATTCTATTATTTAATTTAATTGATCTGCATGTGGGCGGTACATGCGCTGTAACGCCAAACACACTTGGAGATAAAACAGCAATACCTCTCATTCTCTTAAAAGGGAAATTAAAGTAAAAGGCTCTACCGCAGGCGGAGACTTGGGATTTTACCGTAAGGGTCGTTTGCACAGGCTTTAAAACCGGCATCGTGACGCATCGTGCATTCCCTTAACTAACTGTAAACGCAATTCCAGGGAGGAGACTTGGAGGGAGGACGTGAGCTGGCGAAGGCGGAGGTGTGCCATCGGCTTTAAGGCATAAAAACGCATTGAAAGCGAGTAAATCAATATCGGAGCGCGTATTTCGCGGCGCGAGACGGGCGGCTCCCGCCGCCGTTGCCAACCGCTCTCGGCCCGCGTGTCCCGTTAATGCGATCTCGCGTACCCAAGAATAAAGGGAGTAAAAGACATATTCATGATTTGCTTTGCAATAAAATGATAAATAACTGCGATTAGCGGTGTGTGCATGTTCCGTGTTTTAGTTGCTGTGCAATCAACGGCAGTATATTTCACGCGCGTTTCCTCATAGTTTTTGCATTTTCTCGAGAAAGTATTCATTTTGAACAAAAACACGAATAAGTGATTTTCTCCCTCATTTCATTCAATTGTGTAATGAATCGTCTTTGACATCGTATGTCACACAAAGATTTAAGGTGACAAGTTTGATTTCAGGTTCAACATTTTGAAACAGTTGAGTTTAGTGAAGCCTTGAATTTGCTTCAACACACGATGTTCCCAGAAAACGGATTTTGCCAAGAGTAGATTACTATGTTGCAGTCAATGGAGCAATGGTTCTTCGATATCGTACCCGTTAATGCCAGTATTATCGGCGCCGACACTCGAGAACTGTGATAGCAGATAACCCTTAACTCCTACTCTTTGGAAAGGGGAGACATATCGGATGGAGGAGAAATTCTCTGAGCTGTTGTCATCTCGCGAGAAAATGGCGAGAGATCACATTTCGTGATTTTTTAAAATTGTTTGTACAGTGCTCTATAGCTCAACGGTTTCTCAATCTATATTGTCGAGACTACAAGGGGTAGAAGGCAGTTGTGGTCCGAAACAGTTTTTGTTTTTAGTCGAGTTCTTACTTACGTGTGTAATGTGAAGATGGATAGCACCATTAACATACGTGCGTCATCTCGTTCAGCTGAACATTTACGTTTGTATAATAGCGGGTTTATGTTCATTCGTAATATACTTACTGAGTTGAGACGTTATGTTTCTCATGAAAAACCTGAGTATTCGTCGTGATGCATCGGAACATTTTCTATGCTTTTAATGCCGATACTTACTTTATCGTGAAATTACTGTGCAAATGCGATTCGAAACAAAATACCGATAAGAACAAAAAACGGTAAAACGAGAAGTTTGAAGAAAAATAATTGCCCAAAACACCTGAAAATGGAGTAATTTACAACATTCGAAAGATCGTCTTAGCGTGGCCTCAAGAAACTGATGCTGTGCACACGCTTTTTGAGCACGTTACCGATCGACGATAAAAAAGGTAATTCCATATTACTAGACGAAATAATTGTTACTAAAAATATATTACTATATAGGGAAGAGAACGCCACTGCTAACGACTAGATATATTTATTTTTTGGTAGTTTGGCCATGTATGTGTACGTGCTGAGATTATTTAGGCGCGTGAGTGAGCTAATGAATATATCATGGCGATAATGATGAGGTGAATAATGAATGGTGGAGGGAAATAGTATAGAAGTATAGTGAATGAAGAAAGGGATCCGAATACCAATAGCTCACACCGTACTTGTCGGGCGCTGGCCGTGAGAATAAAGGCAAAACACCTATGTGTCCACTCTGGGGTTGTATCCTCCCAGAGCAAATTAATAGTGTGGGGTAGTAGCTCACGCAGGGCCTTCGCTGTGAGCGTAGAGGTAGTCATGTGTTTTAGGAACTGTAGTAACGATTTTACGGTGAGTTCTATCAAACAGACTAATCCTCCCCCACAGTAAGTGTGTAAACGAACTTTTGAGACTTTATTATAATATCTTCGAAAAATCCTTGGCAATATTTGTTGGAAGATGGTATTGGCATCGTAAAACTTAATCGACTAATGGTTAAAGCAACTGAAAACACAAACGTCAACGTTTAATTTCATTTATCCAGTATTTTTATTCTTATCGCATTTCAATGCCCAGCGACACAGAGAAGTTTCGTCTTCCACGCGACATACAACCACACTTCGTGTTGTTGCACAACAAGTAGAATATCGACCACTTCGTACAGGCACGGTGGCATCACAAGCAGTGCAGAAGTGACCTCGGTAATTGTTTTTCCACACTCGCTCGCCGCCCACGCCGCCCCTGCCCACCTTCGCCGTGCGCATTGCAACGTCATGCCACCTTGGCGCGGCGTCGCGCCGTCCAGCGCGTGTATTGTTTATGCCGCCAAGTGGGTTATCGATAGAGCGTCGGTGTTGCCATGGGAATACGCACGCCGCCTCACCGCCGCTGCCCGCTCGTCTGTTCCGTCTGCTCGCACGCTTCGCATCTTCGTGATGAGCAGTTTTGTGGACGGACAATGGATATTGTCTGCAGGCAGCTGCGGTTGTTTGGTGCGTGTTTGTTCCTAGGAATTGAAGGCGGACAGCTTGTCTCTTTTCCGGCTTCCCCCCCTTTTTTTTTCTCTGTGAAGAAAAGAATGTTGAAAGAAGCGTTTACCTTCGTTATTTCACTAGGATATTTTTGTGCGTTTTACAAATGCCTGTTCCATTGAATGTTTTTTCTCATTTTGCTCATGTATTAAAATATAAGGTTTTCATAGACGTCGGTGAAATTATTAATAAGGGTTTCTTAGGTACAGTTAAGTTTGGGAATGGGGCGTGTACAGAGCGATACACTTAAACTGGATTATTTATAAATTTATAATATATAACACAATATTTGTCATTATGAATATTTATATTTAAGGAGAAAAAGTTCGGATAATTAGTCGTCTCTACAGTCACAATTGTTCAATTGTTTACATATAGGGAAAAAGAGGAATACTCAGCCCTCAACATGAAACTAATCGGCGAAAATATGAAGGTTCGTGTATATGGTAAATGATGAGACTAAAAGAGCAGAAAGGAATGGAAGAGAATAATACTGTTGCCAACGAATCCTTATATTGGAATTAAGAATTTAATTAAATTCAACTCGGTTCAAAGATGCCTTATATTACGTTGCTAGGCACAGGCCGTCAGTCCTGCTCTCGCGTCTGGCCTCGCAAAATTTGTTACGCTCCTTTCACCATCTAACGAGAGAGAAAGCATCATTCGGCTGATGAAACAGACTATTAAATTTGGCTCAATGCATCCTTTAGGCTTGAATCTCTTACATGCAGTAAATCTTCAACATAGGACAGTCGGCTTTACGTCCCATCGGAAGGAAGGCATAAGAAGAATTTTTTCGCCCTTCCAAGGGCAAACCCATGGCTTCGATCGGGTTTGGACCCTTAAACTTGGTTATAACAGCCCGTTACGCCGTGAAACCACCGAAAACTATTTTATTACGATTGTACTCCTTTGGAGTTCAGTGAATCGAATAGCGTGTGGGGTTAGGCCCTGCTGCTTTCGTAGGCCCATTGGGCTAAGACGCTGCGGGCGGCTCCTTGAGGTGCTTCGGGGCGAGGATTGGGCGTGGGCGTGGGCGGGGTGTCGCATTTCCTTCGCCGCCGCAGGCAGCTGTGAGGCTTTGTAGGGGGGCGCAGTTTCTGAGCTTCGGCGGCTTGGAGAAACACTGATAGTCCTCAGGGTAACTTAGGGCTTCCTTCAATGAGCCAATTGTCAGCCAAGAAACCCGCTGCTCTCTTCCTTTGCTGGCGGTCCGGGAGTATTAAAGTGAGCTTCATAGTGGCTGGAATGTGGAATCGCAGTGCCTAGCTTTCACCTTTGTTGTGCAGATCCCTCTGCACTTGCTAATATGCGGTGGCAGAATGAAGTCTTAAATGCTTATTACTTGGGAATGGAATGTATTGTATAGAAAACGCAAAATATGAAAGTATACAGTGTTTATTTTCCAAAAATATGTAAGAAAAAATATAAATTGTGTAAAATAAAAATACTGGTAATGTTTAAAAAGCACCTTAGGAACATTTTCAAATTTCCGAACATTCGTTCCGCGTTCAAAAATACCCCCAAAATAAACCGGACAGTGACGAATAAGCGCATGGGCTCAATCAACTATGTGTGAGCTAGCATGTAGTTGCGATTACTTCTGTTTGCATAAATTCGTTTTTCCATTATATGAGTACGATTTCCGGTAACTAGGGGGAGGGGTACGTTTGACAATTCATGGCAAAGGTTCGGAGGTCATTGAAGCGCAATATTACTTCGCTTTGGTTCACAGAAAGACAATTCCGGGAACATTTATTTGAAATGTTCTGTTTCGACCTGTAAATATATTAAAATGAAATAGGCAAGAAATGTTTAGTAATAGGTCAAACATGTAATATTATGGAAAATAAAAATGGTTTTAGTGTATTCAGAATGTGATGCAAATGCTATTATTAAATGCCGGTATTTTGTACAAATACAAATATGTATTTAGATTAAAAGCAGGTCCCTACTTATTCTACGTCATGAAGAGAAGTCTTAATAAGTTTGTCTTTTACTTTCTGGATTTTAAATTTCATACTTTAGAAATAAGCAACTATTTTGGATATCTAATATAAACGCTCAAAGAATTTTAATGTTCACGATCGAGTAGGTTGTTGTTGGGTTTTTTCTTCTTTTTTTCTTTTTTCTATTTTTTTAAATTTTTTTTATTTTTTTAATTTTTTTTTTCTTCCGCTTTGACTCGTTTGCAACAAATTTAAGAAGAAATGATTCATAAAGAGCAGTGATTTCGCGTTCCTTTATCACACACTGTCTATTGTATTACAACATAGATTTATATATTGAACGTACAGAATATAATAGTTTTGCCGTGCTCTGGACAACCCGTATTGGCCAGACCGCAGAAGTTAGAGGAGGCAGGTCAAGCAGTTTTTGCTGGAGCTGGCGGCGGGCAGGACGTTCATTCCCCGCAGCCACGCAAAGGAGCCATTGACCTACAAAATGCGCACCAGCCCCCTTTCTCTCTCGTATGACAGCCCGGGCCGCACCGCCCTCTTTTAAACGGCCCCCCCCTCCTCTTTCGCAAGCCCTTCTTTCGGGCCTCTTCTCGTTCGTCCTGTAGAGGGCCGCGTCCTGGCAGCTGCTGCAGACCTATTCCTCTTTCTCTCCCCCCCCCCCCGCCCGCGACGACTTTCCACTGCTGGCCAGCCTCCCACACCCGCGGGAGCCCCCTTGCCTCCGGCCCGACGCTTCGTGCCACGTGATCGCCCCCCCCCCCTTTGCCCGCCCCCCCCTTTGCCCTCGCAGGCCCCGCCCCGCTTGCCGCACGCCCCGCCTTGCCCGCTTCCGCTCCGGTCTTGCCCGCCTCCGCTCCGTCTTGCCCGGCCCGCTCGTCTTGCCCGCTGCGCTCCCGTCTTGCACGCTCCGCTTCCGTCCTTGCCCGCTCCGCTCCGTCTTGCCCCGCTCCGTCCGTCTTGCCCGCTCGCTCCGTCTTGCCCGCTCCGCTCCGTCTTGCCGCTCCCGCTCCGTCTTGCCCGCTCCGCTTCCGTCTTGCCGCTTCCGCTCCGTCTTGCCCGTCTGCGTTTGGTACGCGGGAGGGCGAGTCGCTTCTCCGCATACTTGCGTGAAAGCGCCCCGCGCTCGCCGCGGCGGCGCCGGGCCGGCGTGCAGCGAAAGGGAAATCCCTCCACGCCTATCGCTCTCTTTTCCACTTCTTCGAGCCCTTTCGCGTCACGCGTGGATGCAGGCGCGGCTATAGAGATGTGGCGATGGTTATGTGGAAAACCCTTTGCGATTATTGAAAAGCCTCTAATGATTTTCATACATTGATGAAAACAGTAATTATTGGTGTAAAAAGTGATTAAAGTTTCGTGATTCTTACAGAAATTATTCCAGGTTAGAGAGGGGGGTTGATTGCCGAGTCTCACCCAATTCTCAGGCCCTCCATTTGCATCTGCTTATGGCTCCTTAACATTTTGGTTGCATGCCAATTACGTTCTGTGTAATTTGTTAGTTTTCTGTGTCGTTTAATCTAAAACAAATGAGCATTTATGAAACATTCCCCGCTTAACTTTGGGTATTTGCTGAAGTAAATATGCGTCCGAAGTAATTAAATTGTATTTTGGGATTAAGTTCAATATAGCTTCAACTGATTGGCGAATGTGTGCCTGGGCCAAAAAATCTACTATTGTTATGGTGCGGGTTTACACACTTGATCGAAAGACACTAAGAGTTTGTGTGTGTGTGTGTGTGTGTGTGTGTGTGTGTGTGTGTGTGTGTGTTTACAGCTGGTGTACAGTAATCGTTCAGAGATAACCAGTTTTTACGAGTAAAACAAAGTTTCTGATAAAATGAAACCAGTGTAATCTGACATTTAAGTGACCTATCGACTTGTGCTCTTCAGATGTTTCAGTTTTAATTTGAAGTGGCGTGACTTATTATCAGACGCTGTTCTGTTTATAGTAATTTTATCACAGAGCAGGTCATTGTCGACCGTAATTCTTCAAAACTATGGGTTCAACATATTTTGCAACATTTATACACTGATATTTTTGGTGCAGTATCTTAGTTTATTTCTTTCTCAATACAAGTTTTATTATCTTAATTAAATCCCTGAGTCCGATGTTAATCTGTTATATAGTGCTCTACCTTTTTTGCATTTTGACGCATAGCTTTACGAGATACCTGCTAATTGACTAATTACACGACCTGAAGCGAATAACTTTCCTTAAAAAAAGTGAAATGACTACTAATTCTCCTGTAAATTGTAACTAGTTGTGCACACAGCCAGATTATATATGGTGTCCTATCATCTAGATTCACATACAAGTACATCCCAAATCAATATTTGCAAATTCATTTTATCTTGCTTATTAAAGGACATAATTAGTGTGAAGAGACAATGAAAGGTAAGAGGTCTCTGATTTCATCTGATGCCAAGGAACTCGGAAAATTTCCCTTAAAAACGAAACTGTTACATTTCTTAGTGCAAATGCAAAAATTTGATTGTTTTATTTTATCTATTCACGTATTTCGCAGACCGACTGTATTATCGTAAAGCAAAACTCCAAAGAAGCAGCCGCCCGCAAATATATTTTATATACACGTTGCTTTAGAACTGTAACTTATTTTATTTTCTTGCATTCTTACAATGTAAAAAACAGTTGTACTGTATATTTATATTCATTGTTCCGTATTGTTGAACTCTGCTTTTGTTAAAATATTAATTTATTACAGTGTTACGCGAAAGCAATTGTTTTTTTCTTTAGCGGTGTGCGTTCTACTCTTTGCAATACGATTTTTTGTAGTTTTGTTCAGCTGCATTTTTGTTGCTGCAAATCACTACTTTCTGCTGATTTTATGGTGTCTAAGCGTACGTAAGATCTGTATATGCTGGCCGGTATTGGTCACTAGTGGTGAGCCGGGTCCTTTTCTATGTGGGTTACCAGCACCATTGTCCCCACGCGGCCGCCACTTCTCTCTTTTCTTCTTCCTTCCTCCCCCTCCTTCGCCTACTGAATGATATCTGAAAATTTAATGAGTTTTTTTGCGTGGGCAGTGAGTGATTAGATGAGCGGTGGGCGCCGCTTGCGAAATATTGACAGTGGCGGCGAAGACGGGTGGAACCGGTTCTCAGTGGCCGTAATTGCTGTAATCGGAAGCGGCGACGAATCCCCCTCGCACTGCTTACTCGCCCCCGTTCCCGTCCTCGCCCCACCCCACCCCACACCACTCCGCGGGCGGGGGTGGGTGGGGTGGGGTGGGTGGGGCGAGGGGATGGAACGGGGGGCGAGTAAGCATGCGAGGGGATTTCTCGCCGCTTCCGGATAACAGCAATTACAGCACTGAGAACCGGTTCCTCCCGCTTCTTCGCCGCCACTGGCAATATTTCGCATGCGGCGCCCACCGCTATCTAATCACTCACCGCCACGCAAAAAAACTCCATTAAATTTTCAGAGAGCGTTCAGTAGACGAAGGAGGGGGAGAGGAAGAAGAAAAAGAGAGAGTTGGCCCGCCGCGTGGGACAATGGTTGTGGATTAACCACTTAGAAAAGGACCCGGCTCACCACTATGACCAAACCGCGCCAGCTTATACAGAATCTACGTACGCTTAGACACCATGAAAATCAGCAGAATATTGATTTGCAGCAACACAAAAATGCAGCTGAAACCAAAACTACAAAAAATTCGATATTGCAAAGAGTAGACCGCACACTGCTAAGAAAAAACAAATTGCTTTCGCGTAACACTGTAATAAATTAATATTTTAACAAAAGCAGAGTTCAACAATACGAAAAGCATGAATATAAATACTACAGTACAACTGTGTTTATTTAACATTGCTAGACCTGCAACAGACTCAAATTAAATAAGTATACCTTCTAAAGTAACGTGTGTATATAAATTGATTTATTTGTGGCGGCTGCTTCTTTGAAGTTTTGGCTTACGAGATTCAGTCGGTCTGCGAAATACGTGGAATAGATAAATAAAACAATCAAATAATTTGCATTTTGGCACTAAGAATGAAAACAGTTTCGTTTTTTAAAGGGAAAATTTTTCCGACAGGTTCCTTGCATCAGATGAAATCAGAGACCTCTTACCTTCATTTGTCTCTTTCACACTTAATTATGTCCTTTAATAAGCAAGATAAAATGTATTTGCAAATATTAAATTTGGTTATGGTACTTGTATGTGAATCTAGAATATAGGACACCATATATATCTGGCTGTGTGCACAACTAGCTTACAATTTACAGGAGAATTAGTAGTTCATTCACTTTTTTTAGGAAAGTTATTTCGCTTCAGGTTTGTGTAATTAGTCACTTAGAGGCTATCTCTAAGCCTATGCGTCAAATGCAAAAAAATGTAGAGCATATATCACAGATTTAACATCGGACTCAGGATTTAAATTAAGATATAAACTTGTATTGAGGAAAGAAATAAAACTAAGATACCTGCACCAAAATATCAGTGTATATATGTTCAAATATTTGAAACCATTAGTTGTGAAGATCATTGGGTCGACATCATGACCTGCTCAGTGATAAAAATTACTATAAACCGAACAGGCGTCTGATAATAAGTCGACGCCACTCAAATTAACAACTGAAACAATCTGAAGAGCACAAGTCGATAGGTCACTTAAATGATCAGATTACCACTGGTTCATTTTATCAAGAAACTTTGTGTTATTCGTAAAAACTGGTTTATCGTCTGAACGATTACTGTTACACCAGCTGTAACACACCACAACACACACACACACCACCAACCACGAACACACACACCATCACACACACACACCACACCACCACACACACAAACTCTTAGTGTCTTTCGATTCAAGTGTGTAAACCGCACCAAAAACGAATAGTAGATTTTTTGGCCCAGGCACACATTCGCCAATCAGTTGAAACTTAATTTGAACAGTTATTTTAATCGCAAAAATACAATTTAATTACTTCGACGCATATATTACGTCAGCAAATACCTAAAGTTAAGCGGGAGCATGTTGGCATAAATGGCTTCATGTTTTAGATTTAAACGACACAGAAAACTAACAAGATGTACACTGCTGACATAATTGGCACTTTGCAACAACCAAAATGTTAAGGAGGCCCATAAGCAGATGCAAATGGAGGGCCTGAGAATTGGGTGAGCTCCGGCAAATTCAACCCCCTCTCCTAGCCTCGAATAATTTTCTGTAAGAACCACGAAACTTAATCACTTTTTACACCTATGTTTACACCAATAATTACTGTTTTCATCAATGTTTATGAAAAATCATAGCAGGCTTTTCAATAATTGCAGGGTTTTCCACACTAACCATCGCCACATCTCTATAGCCGCGCCTGGCATCCACGCGATGACGCGAAAGGGCTCGAAGAAGTGGAAAAGAGAGCGATAGGCGTGGAGGGATTTCCCTTTCGCTGCACGCCGGCCCGGCGCCGCCGCGGCGAGCGCGGGGCGCTTTCACGCAAGTATGCGGAGAAGCGACTCGCCCTCCCGCGTACCAAACGCAGACGGGCAAGACGGAGCGGAAGCGGCAAGACGGAAGCGGAGCGGGCAAGACGGAGCGGGAGCGGCAAGACGGAGCGGAGCGGGCAAGACGGAGCGAGCGGGCAAGACGGACGGAGCGGGGCAAGACGGAGCGGAGCGGGCAAGGACGGAAGCGGAGCGTGCAAGACGGGAGCGCAGCGGGCAAGACGAGCGGGCCGGGCAAGACGGAGCGGAGGCGGGCAAGACCGGAGCGGAAGCGGGCAAGGCGGGGCGTGCGGCAAGCGGGGCGGGGCCTGCGAGGGCAAAGGGGGGGGCGGGCAAAGGGGGGGGGGGCGATCACGTGGCACGAAGCGTCGGGCCGGAGGCAAGGGGGCTCCCGCGGGTGTGGGAGGCTGGCCAGCAGTGGAAAGTCGTCGCGGGCGGGGGGGGGGGGAGAGAAAGAGGAATAGGTCTGCAGCAGCTGCCAGGACGCGGCCCTCTACAGGACGAACGAGAAGAGGCCCGAAAGAAGGGCTTGCGAAAGAGGAGGGGGGGGCCGTTTAAAAGAGGGCGGTGCGGCCCGGGCTGTCATACGAGAGAGAAAGGGGGCTGGTGCGCATTTTGTAGGTCAATGGCTCCTTTGCGTGGCTGCGGGGAATGAACGTCCTGCCCGCCGCCAGCTCCAGCAAAAACTGCTTGACCTGCCTCCTCTAACTTCTGCGGTCTGGCCAATACGGGTTGTCCAGAGCACGGCAAAACTATTATATTCTGTACGTTCAATATGTATATAAATCTATTACGTTGTAATACAATAGGCAATGTGTGATAAAGGGAACGCGAAGTCACTGCTTTTATGAATCTTTTTTCTTAAATTATTGAATCTAGTTCGCAAAGCGATACTTAAACTGGATCTCAACAAATGCCAAATGAACCACACATTGGGCTGGACTGAAGTGTGAATGACAAAATCGATTTCCAAAAGACGATAAAAGATGAATATATACTTTGGACTTCACTGTAGTAGAACAACCCCCTGA
The DNA here is from genome assembly GCA_017312745.1 of Gryllus bimaculatus. NCBI lineage: Eukaryota > Metazoa > Arthropoda > Insecta > Orthoptera > Gryllidae > Gryllus > Gryllus bimaculatus. The sequence goes on along the minus strand of BOPP01000069.1, from coordinate 2,204,404 downwards.
AGGCCACAAAACACTGACTAAAGCAATTTGAATATATTTTTATTCCTACTCGGTCAGTGAACATTTAAAAATTCTTTGAGCGTTTATATTAGAAATCCAAATAGTAGTTTAATTCTAAAAATATGAAATTAAATCTGAAAGTAAAAAGAAAACGTTATTAATATTTCTCTTCCACGGCGTGAATAGCGACGTGCTTTTATCTAAATACAATTTGTCTTTTGTACAACAATTAAACCGGCATTTAATAATAGTTTTGCATCAACATTCCTGATACACTAAAAACCACTCCCCCTCCATAATATGCTACATGTTTGACCTATTACTTAACATTTCTTGCGCTATTTCATTTTAATATATTTACATCTCGAAACCAGAACATTTCAAATAAGATCGTTCCCGGAATTGTCTGTTTGTTGAACCAAAAGCGAAGTTAATAATTGCGGCGCTTCTTATGACTCCAAACCTTTTGCCATGAATTGTCAAACGTTACCCCTCCCCCGCGTTAACTGAAATGTGTACTCATAATGGAAGAACGAATTTTATGCAAACAGAAGTAATTGCAAACTACATGCTGAGCTAACACGTGAGTTGATAGGGCCCATTGCGCAAAGCGATGGAAACCATTATATACGATTCTCAAGGAGGACAATTGTTTTATCGCTCTCCCTTTCTTACAAGAAATCCCTTTGTTCTGAACGCCTGCCCAACCACTTATTCGTCACTGTCGGTTTATTTTGGATTTTGAACGCGGAAACGAATGTTCGAAAAATTTGAAAATGTTTCTAGGTGCTTTTTAAACCATTACCGGATTATTTTTGTATTTTACACAATTTATATTTTTTCTTTACATTATTTTTGAAAATAAAACACTGTATACTTTTCATATTTGCGTTTTCAAATACAATACATTCCGTTCCAATTAATAAGCATTGAAGACTTCATTTCTGCCAACCGCGTATTAGCAAGTGAGAGGGATCTGCCACAACACAAGATGAAACGCTAGCGCACTGGCGTTCCACATGTCCAGCACTATAAAAAGCTCACTTTATACTCACGGGGACAGGCCAGCAAAGGAAGAGAACAGCGGGTTCTTGGGCTGACAATTGGGGTCATGAAGGAAGCCTAAGTTACCCTGAGGACTATTCAGTGTTCTTCCAAGCCCGACCGAAGCTCAGGAAACTGCGTCCCCTACAAAGCCTCACAGCTGCCCCCATGCGGCGGCGAAGGAAATTGCGGACACCCCGCCCACGCCCACGCCCACGCCCAATCCTCGCCGAAGCTCCTCAAGGAGCCGCCCGCAGTGGTTCTTCCCAATGGGCCTGCGAAAGCAGCAGGGCCCAACCCCCAGACGGCCCTATTCCCGATGCACTGTAACTCCAAATGAGTTACAATCGTATAAAATAGTTTTCCGGTGGCTTTCACGCCGTAACGGGCTGTTTATAACAAGGTTAAGGCGTCCAAACCCGATCGAAGCCATGCGGTTTGCCTTGGAAGTGCGAAAAAAATCTTCTTATGCCGTTCCTTCCCGATGGACGTAAAGCCCGAGCTGCTATGTTGAAGATTTACTGCATGTAAGAGATTCAAGCCAAAGGATGCATTGAGGCCAAATTTAATAGTCTGTTTCATTCAGCGAATGCATGCTATTCTCTCTCGTCAGAATGCGTTAGAAGGGGCGTAACAAATTTTGACGAGGCCAGGACGCGAGAGCAGGTCTTGACGGCCTGTGCCTAGCAACGTAATAATAAGGCATCTTTGAACCGAGGTTGAATTTATTTAAATTCTTTAATTCCAATACAAGGATTCGTGGCCAAACAGTATTATTTCTCTTTTCATTGCTTTCTAGCTCTTTTTAGTCTCATCATTTCCATATACACGACGCTTCATATTTTCGCCGATTAGGTTTCATGTGAGGGCTGAGTTATTCTCTTTTTCCCATATGTAAAAACAATTGACCAATTGTGACTGTTAGAGACGGACTAATTATCCGAACTTTTTTCTCCCCTTAAATATAAATATATTCATTGTATGACAAAATATTGTGTATATATTTCAAATTTATAAATAATCCAGTTTAAGTGTATTGCGCTTTTGTACACGCCCCATTCCCAACAACTTTACTGTGCTTAAAGAAACCCTTATTAATAATTATCACGACGTCTATTTATTCTTATATTTTAATACATTGAAGCAAAATGAGGAAAAAACATTCAATGGAAACAGGCATTTGTAAAAACGCACAAAAAAATCCTAGTGAAATAACGAGGTTAAACACTTTCTTTCAACATTCTTTTCTTCACAGAGAAAAAAAAGGGAAGGAAGCCGGAAAAGAACAAGGCTGTCCGCCTTCAATGTCCTAGGAACAAACACGCACCCAAACCACCCGGCAGCTATGCCTGCAGACCAATATCCATTGTCCGTCACAAAACTGCTCATCCGAAGATGCGAAAGCGTGGCGAGCAGACGAAAGACGACGCGCGCAGCGGCTGGTCGGGCGGCGTGGGTCGTATTTCCTCCATGGCAACACCGACGCTTCTAATCGATACCCACTTGGCGGATAAGACAATACCACGCGCTGGGACGGCGCGGGGACGCCGCGCCCAGGAGTGCATGAACGTTCAATGCGACGGCGAAGGGCGGGCAGGGGCCGGCGTGGGCGGCGAGCCGAGTGTGGAAAAAAACAATTTACCGAGGTCACTTCTGCAGCTTTGATGGCCACCGTGCCTGTACGAAGTGGTCGATATTCCCACTTTGTATGTTGCAACAACCACGAGTGTGTTGTATGTCGCCGTGGGGAATGACGAAAACTTCTCTGTGTCGCTGGGGCAGTTGAATGCGATTAAGAATAAAAATATGGATAAATGAAATTAAACGTTGGCGTTTGTGTTTTTCAGTTGCTTTAACCATTTAGGCGATTAAGCGTTTTACGAATGCCAAGATTACCCATCTTCCCAACAATATTTTGCCAAGGATTTTTCGAAAGATATTATATAAAGTCTTTCAAATGCTTCGTTTACACACTTTACTGTGGGGAGGATGTAGTCTGTTAGAACATCACCGAAAAAATCGTTACTTACAGTGCCTTAAAAACACATGACTACCTCCTAAGCGGGTCCACAAGCGAAAGGCCCCTGCGTTGAGCTACTACCCCACACTATTAATTTGCTCTGGGAAGGATACAAACCCCCAGAGTGGGACACCATCAGGTGTTTTGCCTTTATTCTCACGGCCAGCGCCGGGACAAGTACCCTGGGTGAAGCTATTGGTTTTCGGAATCCTTTCTGTGCATTCCACTACTTACTTTCTTTACCTATTTCCCCTTACCACCTTCATTATTTCACCTCAATCATTATCCGCCCAATTGGATATATTCATTAGCTTCACTGTCAACGCGCCGTTAAATATATCTCAAGCACGTAC
>BOPP01000069.1:2189001-2200962 GCA_017312745.1 Gryllus bimaculatus | reverse complement strand
CCCGCCTCACCTCGCCCCGCCTCGCCCCGCCCCGCCCCGACGGATGACCGGTTTTTGCTTTCTCCTTTTTGCGCGCTTTTCGTTGTCGGCTTTCATCGAGGGCGATGCGTTACGTTCCGCCGCGGGACCCGGGAGCCGAACTGCCTCCGGCCGACAGACCGAGGCCGGCGCCGTCTGCGCTGGCGAGGCGTTAATAGCCGTGCTTCGCCCGAGCTCTCACTTCATACCGTATGCGCTGTAGCAGGTGATTTAAGTTCAGGTCAGGCGGGTAGGGTTTGGAAGGATATTGCTTCTGGGTCCAGAAGTCCAAGAAACCGAAATCGGGACTCCGCTACGGGATTTCTTCAGTCGATCATTTACTATTTCACAGAAATACTGAATCGACGGAAAATATAATAGAAAAGTAGTAATTCCAAATATTCTAAACTTCCATTTTGTAACGTATTTCATGATGTTTTGGAAAGATGTGGATGTTTGTTGTTTCTATTGGCTATGAAACTAATATTACCCTTCGTTCAAAAAATGTTTTATCGATTATTTCAGAGTGTTGATGATCAGAAAGATAACCCTCGAATCGTACATCCAAACTAAACAATCTTATAATCCCCCACCCTAAAAAAAACAATAAAACAAAACATTTGTGTTCATAGAACTACAATAAGTCATGCAAAGCAGCAGGAATTGTATTAAATCTGGGAATGGTTAAGATTCATATAAACTTTTTTTGGTGAACAAAATTTCCAGGAGGATTGGTGCTGTGAAAGCTTAATGTCTTCTCGTTTTTTGTTTTCTCATACACAGGACAATATATCTTGTAACACTGAACTTTGTATGCGCGAGGTGCCGTTCGTTTGAAGACTAGCATTTTCCTTTTTCACTGCACTATCTGGAGGCTCAGTAAATGGGCGGTAACGGAAATTAGTTAATGGCTGAAACGTGAATCTTTCGAAGGTTTTCACACTGCACGTGGTTTACATTTTTCAAATCTTCTGAAGATACGATAATACCAACCATGCGTATCTTCTCATGTTGGCTCACGACAGTTTTAATTGCCCATGATTAGGAACAGAACGCTTCACTTTCGGGTAAAATGTTTTCGAAATTCGTCATATCATAAGAGTTGATAAATGTAAGTATTCCTTATTTCTTGAACGTGGTGATAAATAATATCTTCACACTATAACTTTTTACTGACAAAAAAATTGACTTATATTTTTTTAATTTCGATAAGTAGCATGTAGCAATCGCAGTGTTTGGAAGGCGCAGTTAATTTATGTTGCGACAATAATTTCTCCATTGAAAAAAAAAATGACCTATTAGTGCTATGAAGTGAATGTTAGAGGTACCATGGTAATCCTGTATACAATTAACTCTTTGCTGCTACTGCTCCTCAGTACCTTTTATGTATGTTCTTGATCTAATGATTGACCCTTGCCTTTGAACGAGAATTTCAACTCAACCGTTCACGTTCGTTTCGGAGGATTTCTGTAAACATACGAACTCAATGGAAATGAGTCCGCTTGCAGGCACTGTACTAATTAATAGCAGTTCTCGAGCGTGGTAACCTGTTATTCTTACTTCCTGTGGATAAGGTATAATGTGGCGAGAGGGCAGAGTACAGAGCTTCCTAACTAACAAACGCAAAGAGAATTTAATAAAAGGCACCTTCAAAAGCTGTTACTAGCAGACAACGTCATTTCTGCATTATTAAATGATTTTGTTACCACGAAGCAATAGAGTTGTCCTCATTGCGGTAATGAGCTATGCTTTTGTGCAAGGGAAACCGAATAAAGCTCACGCAAATGACAGACAATTAGCGAGGAAAGGAAAAACAGTTACGGCAAGCTCTAAAAAGCAAAGCCTTTATAGTCATAACCACAGCTTTGTACTACCGCACAGAGAACTCGGAACTAGTGAATAAGCTATTTTACAAGAATTTCAATTTTAATTTGTTTTTCAAATTTTGGACGCGAGAATAGTTTAGATTCTGCATATAGATCGTGGTGCTTTTATCACAATTAATAGTAGTATTATTGCATTATCATTTAAGGTAGTTTAATATCATGGGATGTCAGTTGTTTTTCTACTATATTAAATGATTTAATTTCTTCGCAGAAAACAAAATTACATAAAAATAGTGAATTTCATTTCCCGTCATTACGGTAAAAACTTCAATCAACAGTTTACTGGATCCTAAGTATCAGTTACCTTAGCGATATCTTCTCATCTAGAAATATCAACAGCTGATGAAGTTCGTAAATGATATATAAACACAAGATAGAAATAATTCTGTACCTAATAGAAAATATCGATAATACAGGCAGTGAAATTAGCTGTTACTTTTGCACCATGCTGTCAGTTTCTTCATAAAACCTATTAATCGAATACCACATATTTGTTACATTCTTGTACGTACAAAACTGATAATCGTTTATTTAGATTTAAGAAATTTCTGCGTTTTCTTAGACAGGGCTTACATAAGTCCGCCAAAAACAGAGGTAAATTATAATAGTTCATTGTGAATACTAGTTACTGACATTGAGTGGGGGATCGACACATTTTTTTACTAATACGTTATTGCCTTCGAAACAGAGCTCAATATTCACTGCATAACTTCAGAATCGAGATGATCATGGTTACGGGGGAAATATTAAAACAGTTGAATGTTGCTACATGTTCTCTTACGGAGAGAATTATGGGATGGAAATTTGAAATAACCGAATCAACTTAGTTACATACTAAATAGGCGAAAGTGAATTAATAAAATTAGGTTAAAAAAAAGTTAATTTATACACCTCGGGCCTTAACTGGTTCTAATGATCTCGGTATTTTGACGCCGATCACCCTTATAACGTCCTTGGTACATAAAGTTCAGCATATAAGATTAACCATTCATTCTGCAGCATTCCTTCTGTTATGTTTAGATGCCTTCTTGACGTTTTATTGGGCATGGAGATCTCTTTCTTGGGATATTGAAATGAAGCGGTGGGAGCGGAGGGGGGAGGGGCGGCAGAAACGCGGCGCTGCCGTGCAGCACGGCCTGCTCTCTCACTCTGCGCGCGCGGTCAAGCGGAACGATCAGTTGGGCCGTGAGTCAGCAGTCACGGCCCCGCCCCCGCCGCCGCCGCCGCAGCTCGCGCGCCCGAAGGGAAATCGTGCGATAGGCGCTTTGCGGGCCGCTAGAGATACCGCGGAGGTGACGCACTTCTTCTATCGCAGTTTACTTACTTGCCTCCGGTGCAGGGGAGATAAACGTGGGCACGGCGTCGCTTGTCAGCGCCTCGTTGGTAGCGGTGTAATACAGAGGAACTGCACGGGTTGGTCATCCGTCTGTGCCGACCACCTTTTTCTGTGGACCAAACGATGTGCTTTGTAATGTAGCCGGGAGGGTGTTCAGTAGAAGGATGATCAGTTATAATTGAACGCCCCGCCATTTATACATTTCGTAATAATCAAAGGTGTTCAACTTGTAGGGAGGGGTTTTAACTGAATTGTGTTGTGTACAAGAAGTAGTTGCGGTTTTGTGGAAGTTCATGCCTTCGGTAGACTAAATCAATTTGTTTCACTTTCAATTTATAGTGATCGGTTTCTTTTAAATTTGTTTGTACGCGTTTCGACAAAATATATCAACTGAAAATGGAAGTATGAAGACGTTGACTCAAGTCGACGTAACACTGAACTTGACATTTTAGTTCATGATTATGCGAAAATAGTGAATAGTTAATTACTTCAGTAGTACAGAAAAGTTGTCTTTGGCGTGCGAATAAATTGTCGACTGAAAATGAAATACATCTTGATTAGAATGTGCTAGACACTTCCATATGAGACGAGTACATTTTTTGTATTACGACTTCGTAGAAACATAAAAGTATATAGTCTAGGGATAATCCTCAATATGTGAGGCGGCAGCCATATTTATTTATGCAGCTTTAGCATTTTGTTTACACTTCTCAATTGTTTCTATAGCCAACGCCTTTTGTTAAAGTATCAGTGACCGTATGGGAGAAGTACAATCTGTACGAGATTTCTTGACATCCAGACTTTCTCCCACCCTTTTAGTATGCAGTTGAATGAGGAATAAAAGGAAGATCAAAACAAGGTTAGCAAACATTTGAAAACTAGAAAATTCCCAGCTGAATGAAGATAGGTTCACAGGAATGTCGTGGATAGGCTTTGAGATACACGCGTACGGCAAACGTATTTGTGCTGGATGCTGTGGAAGCAAACAATTTCTATTCGATGACCAATTAAAAGATAAGTTCGAGTTTGCACGCACGAGTGCAGAAAAAGTATCTATTTGAAAACGTACGTGTACAATACACGACTACATCCTTTCTCTTCCCAATGAGCAGGCCCGCGCTTCCGTTGTGTGGCGTTGGCGTGGAGGACACCCCTGGGCGTAAGGATGTGCTAAGCCGAGCGGCTGCGCAGGCGTCCGCCTCGCATATCCGCGCCGCCGCCGCCGCCGCCGCCGCCGCCACGCGTGGCTCCCCCGTCTCGCGCGCGGCGCGGCGCAGCGGCTGGCAGTCGTTCCCCGAGCGATTACGCGAGCGCGAGGTGGACGACCTCGGCGCTCGCCCGCCCGCCCACCCGCTCACGCGCGCCAGGGAGAGAGCGCGGGCGCCGGCAGCCGGGGCGCGAGTGGGAGGAGTCGGGGGCGGTGGACTACGAGAGAGAGAGAGAGGCAAAAAGGGAGGGAGAGAGAGAGGGGGGGCAAAAAGTGAGAAAGATAGATGGAGACGGATAGAAAGTGAGGGAGAAAGAGAGATGGAGCTGGGCAGAAAGTGAGGGAGAAAGAGAGATGGAGCTGGGCAGAAAGTGAGGGAGAAAGAGAGATGGAGCTGGCCAGAATGTGAGGGAGAAAGAGAGATGGAGCTAGGCAGAATGTGAGGGAGAAAGAGAGATGGAGCTGGGCAGAAAGTGACAGACGGCAGGAAAATAATGCGAGATTCAAATCGGGCGACAGTGACGATGGCCTCCGGCAAGGTAATAGCGAAAGCCGTGGACTCTTCGCTGGGTTGACACTAATCAATGTATGGCGTGAGAGCACATGTCATCATTTGTATGGTGGGAGGTGAGAATGGGACCAATAACTGCCAATGGAAGTGGAGTGTTTCGTTGGGTGATAATGGTGTGACAAGTACGTGTTGCAACCACGATTAATAATTATTCTTGATATGGAGAGGGACCAGGTGCATACCGACAGATGGTAACGTCTGAGGTCACAGCAGTGTCTCTGACTGGGAGGCCGTAGAGTTCGAGGCCCGACGGCGAGGTGGCAGGATTTTCGACACTAGCTACATTGCTAGTAGGTCGAATTCAACGTGGCTGTCTGGAGGAGAACTGTAGCCGACGGCAGCTCTCATCGGTAGTTTTCCGTGGTTTCTTCAAGCAACACCAGACGAATGCCAAAGCAGTACGCTAACAAACAGGATCACGGACTGTGCGCCATTTTTCCTTCCTCTTCACTCGTCCAATCCTCGCCCTTTTTTACACTCACTTCCACCCACTCAAACTACACTACCACTTGCGCCTGCAGACCAGTCGGTAGCTTAGAGCTTGTTGTGGCGCTCCGCTAGTGGTTAGCGGGAAACCCCGCTAGCCATAGTGCAGGTCGGCGCGGGATCTCGACATCAAACGGAGGAAGATGACCTCCACAACCCGCGATAGAAACATGCACCACATGAGCGGGGCTAATGCCCCCGAATCGCTACCCAATCAACCGATGGCTGCGTGGACGTCGAAGTCGCCGTGGCGGCGCTCGGTGTGGCGTTGCGGGCGACGGCGGCGCGGGGGCGTGGCCGGGGAGGCCTCACAATGCGCGCCTAACGAGCTTCCGGCAATCGCGGCTCGGCGCGGCGCAGCGCGGCGGCCCACGCGTTGTCGCCGTCGCAGCCGCCGACCCCACGTCCGCGCCCGCGCCGCCACGCAGGGAGGGAGAGGGCGGCTTTGTTTGCGGCGCGCAGGCAGGGGCGGAGCTCCCGCCGTGTAGGAGGCCTCGTCGCCCCGACGCCCGACGACTTTGAAGGCGATGAGTCGACATCAGCGATGCGACTTCGAGAACGAAACGTCCGTGTTCAAACGAGTGTTGTTTTTGCGCGGCATAGTGTACAGTACACCTATCAACTGCTGTCATTTATCGTACATGCGCTGATGGACAAAAGCGATGCGAAATTTAAATTGCGCTTGCGCAGAAGGTCGCTATTTCTATCGATTGCTATAAGGCTTCTCCGTGCAAAAACACACTAATTAATAGATTGATGTTAATAGTGGATTGACCAATAACCGTGAGTATTTTGAAAAATCGATGTTTTAAAGTGGATTTAGGTACCTCTTGCGTTATGAAACTGAAAACAGTTTTAGAACGCCTCTCCATGTGAGAATCTCCATGAGGGAAGACGAATGAAGTACCAGGACGTCTGGATCATCTCGGGCGAGGGATTGTCTGCTCGATGCAAGTGGTACAATCCGCCTTCGATTGGTTCATAAACTTACACGCACCATCCGTTCTTTTTAATTTAACGTTTAAAATATTGAGATTGTTGGAACTATTCATCCTCGAACAAAACATCGAAAAGGTATTCGGTATCGAAGTTGCATCCCTGTCGCCATTCACCCTGTTTGTTATATGGCGTTTGCCGAAAGATACGAAATTGTTGCGTGACAAGTGGGAGGGCAAGTAAGTGTCTGCGCCTTCGTGAGGTTTAACTTTTTATTTACACATTGTATATTTTACTAGTAAATCAATGAAAAATTCTACAGAGGAAATGAAATTATATGCTTGACATTATTAATAATACAATTTATTTTTATGGATTATCTGGTCCTTGGCCTGTTGGACTTATTGTTTAACCATTTACATGGTTGTCAGATGGTTTAGGGAACCTCTTCCTCGGATGTGTAACAATTTCCGAAATTGACAAGCTAAAAAACAGGGAAAACCTGTATTTCAAGGTTTAACAAAAACATTTTCTCTTAAATATGTGAGGTCTCTGTTCCCCCTTTCTCCCCGACTTCCTCAGTGCGCACGCTTCTAATAATCATTACTGGTTGACGTGGGGGGTGCGACCGGTTGTATCCGATGCAAATGTGGTGACTTGGATGTTGTTTGTTGTCATTGGTATCGTCGGGTGCAGATCATTTGATTCGTTTCGCTAATTTGTTTTTTCATACTTGATGGGCCAGGGTTCTTTTGTACCAATGGCTTAAAGAATCCGACACGAACCGGTCACGTACTAAATACATGTTTACAATTATTAATTTCCCAGCCTTATTGTTGATTGTTTAAGGAGCAACAAACGTTCCTTGGTGTTAGTTGAACTGACAGCGCTGCTTGAGTAATGTGTAATATGTAATGTTTTGATTTCGAAAGTTGAAAATTTGGAACTTCAAAATAAATTATCGTAATTTTCTATTTTCATATTTCTTCGACACATAAATTAATCTTTCCGTAATTTGTGCACCTGCTGAAAGAGATTTGAAGTCACGCTGTTGCAACTGCATGCAAAGAAATGGGCGATTGTGGGGCCTCGAGTGTCGCTGCGCGGTCGTGTGTGGGCGCGTTCTGCACCGATGCCCTCATGGCTGTCCTTAATGCATTAAACAGAAGAAAGCGCGACGACCTCAAGGTTGTTGGCCAATTGAAGATATTATTCTCGGTTGGAAGTAGCGTCTTGAGGGAAACTCCTTTGAAATTGTCGACCGGCGTGTTGACGCGGTGTGTTGCCTGATGGATGTTTGCTAATAAAACGGTTTCTCTTTCTTGCAGGTAAGTGGGCTGTGCGAGCAGTCGGCCGTAGCTGCGACCCGAGGGGTAAGCGGCGCCTGGCTGAGCCTCTGGCTTTCTCTACGTGGATCGCCTGACGCACCCAAAGCTCACGTGTTTGAGGCGACATTCTACTCGTTTGTCAGATTCATTTTTGAAACACTTGAAATTAGATTTTTTCAAATTAACATGTGATTTAAAATCACTTTGTATTATTAGACAAAACGTAAAATTCAAGTATTCTTCTAGTGATTTAAGTTTCCTAAAAGCAACATGTAAACTATTTGAATGTATGCCTGGGGTATTTGATGTGCTAAAACTGTGGACAAACCAACGATGAAATAAACTCTAAAGTTGTTTCTTTCCTATCGTTGTGAACAGTAGCATTAATTTAATGAATATGTATTTCTAATAATGTTAGTTTAATTGTTATTCATTAGTAATTTTAATATCGTTATTGACGGTTCGCGTAAGTTCCCAGCGAGTTTAGCGTTAAAAGACAAATTCGATAAGCTGAAAACTTCGCTGGGGCGGAAATCACCTGACGTTGGAGCTGTGGAGGAGAGATTAGTGCGCTATCGAAGCTCACGGGATAGCGATTTGCCTGTAATCCGGTGACAGGGGTGCGAATCATTGGCCCCTTCATTCCCCCCTGGCCTCGCCCCCACCTCTTCCTCCCCCCCTCCCCCCTCTCTTCATCCACTGCCGCGTGTGCAAGGAAGCGGCGGCCGCAAGAAGTGGCGCGCGCCCAGGGCACGCGTTTAGCGCCCAAGATGGCGGAGACAGGCTCTCATTAGTTCATCAGCGGCCATTATGCGAAGTCGAGCGCGCGGTTGGCTCCTCGCTCGCCCAACGCCGACCTCTCGCCCGCGCCGCGCGCGCCGCGCCGCGCCGCGCCGCCGCCTACGGTCTCCGACGGCGAGCCGTTGCCCAGCGCCCAAGCCGACGGGCGTGGTGTGGAAACTAGGGCTGCCCGCGGTCACGGTGCAGACGAATTTGGCCGAAATTTCGATAGACCTATGTAGGACGGACGAAACTCAGTGAATCAGATCTTTAATGACAATTTAATAACTCACTGCTTACTCTTTTGTTTTGTATTAATTTTTATGGCAAATTGGCCAGAGACAACATACACGTAACAAGAAAATTAACACGTAATAAAATAAAATTAAAAAAAAAAATCTTCTTTCGACAGACGTTTTCGAAAGAGGTCAATCGGTTTTATTATGACTGTTCCCATTCTCCAGCGCTTGTTGGAACTAATATGGGAAATCGGACGAAAACGACTGACGGCGGCCGACCGAATTTTCGTCCAAAATAGGTTTTACTGTGACCACCCGCATTAGGAGTTGCTAGGAGCGAGCAGTGGAATCCAAGAGAACCATCGATCCACTTAAATTAACTACTTATATTTATTCGTTTTCAAAATACTAGGAAATGTAATGTTATAGCGGGGGAAGGACGCATCAAAACGGATCTAAAGGAGGTCGCGAGATGAAGTCATATTTTGTTCAGTTTTAATGTTGCGAAGAAAGGTGTAATCAAGTTTCGGAAATCTTAGTGCCAGATTGTATTCTACTTTTGGTACACACTCTGTCGCGTGATAAATGATGTGCCATTATTGACAATGGGTGATCTTGATGGAGCAACGAATCGATGATTTTGTAACTGTATGTTCGACGTTTTCGACAAGAATGATACCCTTATCAGAGCGACGTTCGTAACTACACCGCGTTGACCCCATTATTTAATAGTATCGTTTCTAGAACAATGATTTTCCCCTTGCTCTACTGCAGTTCTCTGTGGTGGCGTTGGAGAAGAGATACGGAGCGGCAGCGGAGATTGCTACAACGTCTGCTATAGCAACATCTCGATAACTTGGCCCGCCCTAGTATTCAAATTCAGCAGGCGCAACCTGTTTTTCCTGCGACACCTTCATCAAAACCCGCAGCAGGTTATTTATTTTTCTGGAAGGAAGGCGAACTGCTTGCGACCCGCGTTTGGAGAGGTGCTATTAAAGCGGAGGGACTTTTTTGCCTCCAAGCCTGTTGTGGTCTGGTGGTGGTGGTGGTGGTGGCGGCGGCGGCGGCGGCGATAGCGACTGGTTTTGTGTGGAGGCTCCCTGGCGTAACGGCAGGTTTTCTGAGTCCTAATGCTGACACAAGGTCAGCGACTGTTCGGTGGCAGCTTGTCACAGTGGATTTGGTTCTTCGCCGCGTAGACGATGTGTTCTGGATTGGAGGGAGGTGACGTGTGATCGCCATGACACTGATTGCTTCAGTAGCTTGAGAAGTCCCGACTTTCTAAGGTACCGTTCAATTTTAGGGATATTGACTTGGATGCTACTGGCTCTCTCTTGTTCTTAACGGGGGAAAAATATCGCTTTTTACGTCGTCAATATAAGGATGTTTTTTGTTCAACGTTTTAGGCCAAAATGTTTTGGCATGTTGTATACATCTGTTAGATTAAACACACACAAAACCTTTTCGAACATAACTTGCAGAAAACCTACGATCATTACACCATTCCGTGTTTTCGGCACTTCCCAACTTTGACCGCTCTTCTGTGAAATTTCTTCATCAGAAATAATCTTCTTATTCTGATTCCCAGATATGTCTTCACTGCTTCTATACAAATTCGATTTTCTAAATCTCAAGAGTTTGATTGGTAGCCTCTCTGGTAGCATCCGACTTGAGTGGATCAGGGCTCCTATTGATGTCATTTGCATCTGGCCGGGAGGGTGTTAGAATCCCTAAGTTAGCAAACTTTTCGACACCAACTACAAAGCTAGTAGAACGAATTCAGCTGATGTGTGGCGAAGAATTTTAGCGGCCGGCTGCTCTGATCGGTAGTTTTGGGTCGTTTTTCTTATCAACTCAAGGCGAATGCCGGAGCCGTACCCTAACAAACGGTCCAACGCGCGATATTTCCTTCATCTGCCGCACGCCTTAGAAACACACACACACACACACACACACACACACACACACACACACATTCACTACACTCCCATTATGGGAAACCGGTCAGGAGCTTAGACCTGTTCCCAGCAGGGGCGCTGCCTCGCTGGGGGGGGGGGGACATTCTGGATCTCTCAATCCGATGGAGGATCACCGCCACCTCCTGCAATAAAACATCTACTACGCATTTGGGAATAATGACTTAAGCACATGAAGCGCCCAGAATCGGGTATCAATCAAATCACTAAAAATCATCTCGATAAGATATACGAAATCAAGATGTCATGAGATTATATATAATTTACGATTCAGGTCGCCTGTAGGGATGGGGGCGTGACTCCGTTCCGTCCAAGGTCAGCGCCCCCCCCCCCTCCGCCACCGCCTTGGGCGCGTGCGTGCCGACGCCGGAAACGCACGCCAAGAGCGCGCAGCAGACCGCGACTTCCGCCCTCGGAATTAACGACTGCGGGTTATTCACTGCGCGAAATGTCTGCAGCTGTCTTTCCAGGGTATTCCGAGTTGCGACTCTCCGAGGGCGTGAATGGCGGACGCCTGTGGAGTTCCGACCCGTTCTAGTCACGCTCAATAGGTCTTTGTGGATCGTATCGCGAGACCTGTTTATGTAGTTGAGGTGGTGTGTGTTCTCTGAAATCGCCTGGCGGTTCACCAGAAATTAGGTCTGGACAGACGTGTTCTTTTGGGATGGCTTTTCGTATCTTGGTGGCGCATCTGCCTGGTGGAGTTATTTTAATTGTTTGATTTCAAATCTTAACATTTTTGAATAGTTCAAATGTATCATGGAGTACATGTGTTAGGTTACTTTTCATGTCCTATCCGGAATGTAGCCTACTACTTGAAGACATAAGTGCTATAATATGTCGTACATTTTCAGCATGGCATTACAATACCTTGTTAGTTACATACCGGCAGAACTTTTTTTGAAGTCGTGTTTTGCTATGTTTATAAAATTCTCCACCCAGCCAGTAACATCATAATGCGAAAAGTATTGCGTTGTAGAAAATACTTCCAAGGCCTGCTACAAATTCTTGCCCAAGAGTGGAACGGGAACTGAAGTAAATCATGAGTTTTTAACAGAAGCCGCCTGCGCTGCGGCGGCGACAGCGGCCAAAGATGTCGCCTCTGGAGTGGAAACGGCTTTCGTGGCTGACGTCAGCGCGCGGGGGCCCCCGGCGCCAACCGCCCCTCCCGCCCACTCGCCCGCCGCTCGCCCCACCG
>BOPP01000069.1:2161443-2178870 GCA_017312745.1 Gryllus bimaculatus | reverse complement strand
CCTGGACCCTCTCTCGCAACCTCCAGCCCACCGCGAACATGGCGTCCTATCCAGCAGCCTTTCTCCTGCTTTGGAATCTGTCCGCTGTAAGGTGCATTCTCGTAAGCCGAATTATTTCATTTTCATGTAAGAGCTCAGGACTTAAATCATTCCGAAAGAAGTACAATTATGAACTTGCAGGATTGTGTCAATTGTCCTTTAAAAAGTTCCATTTTTACCGTTCAGAATATGTGTTAATACATTGCAGAAGAATTGAGATTCATTTTGTTCTAATATAGGAAGTGAGATTATGAGTCTTCTCTAAATATTGAAATATCTCTAAGCTTGTAGGAGAAGCGTTTGGAGATGCTGTTTTTTATTCCTGTTTTGTACATTGAAAGGGAAATTTCGAAGTTTCTTGTTAAGGGAGAGACCATTAGAGACAAGGCGTCAATTTCAACAATAAACAGTTGCCTATCTTGTAATTGTTTAGTTAAAAATTCACCTGTTTAAATATGCGGTCGAGAACAAGATAAAGGCTCTGAGATTTTAATTTCCTTCCAGACTATTGTTCTAAAGTTAAAACCCCTCGCCCGTGCCAGCATCAGTCATAATTTGCTGTGAGCACTGCGAGCTGCCGAGAAGATGAAATTGTAGCTCGGGTGGGTGAGGTGCATTCGATCCGCCTTCCATCACCTGGATCCGGCGAACCGCGAGGTGAGAGACCCGCGGGCGCCGGCGGTGAAGCGGCTTAGCATAGCGTCCCTCGCCCCCGTCGCCCCGGGCGGACACTGCCCGCCGCCCTTCGCCCTTCGTCCGTCCGCGGGGCGCGCGGGTTATGCAGGCGGATCAATAATTCACGCGCGTCCATTGCATGATTCATGACGAGCGGCGCGTGAAAAATGAGCTGTTAATTATTCAGTAATGCGTTACCGGTGCGTCGCGACGGGTCGGAGCGGCCACAGTGGGCCTTGTGATTAATGCAGGGCGCGATGGAGGTCACGGTCGGGCCCCGCAGCGCCCGGCGCGCCCGCGGGGCGAATGAAGAGGGGGGAGCGGGCGCGGGCGCCCCACAAACCTGAGAGGTCGACGGCCTAGGCGGCGTGCCGTGCCGTGCCGTGCCTTGCCGAGCGGCGTGGGTGGCGTGTCGTGCGCTGTGCGAGAAGGGGGCGTGCTTTGGGTCGCGGGATTCGCTCTTCGTGTGCTGGAAGGCTGTGGGATGCGGGTTCGTCGGTGGGCGATAAGTTACGGTGCATTTCGAAAAAATGTTTATGGCGAGATAAGAGGATGGAGCGTGCGGAGGGTTGTTTATGCATCGTTGAGAGGATTTCGTCCTTTTATGTCTTGGTGAAGGGGAAATGACCTTTTCATCCTTGTCAGTCGGCGGCAAGTGCAAAAGCGATGGTACGTGAACGACACGATGCCCCAGAACATGAGAAATCAAAATTTATATTACCCCTCTCGTTCAACGGATTCTCAGACATAAAATTTTCCCTAGAGCCAGTCAAACAAAGGAAGTGGGCCAGGAAAATAAAAATCCCAGAAATTGGCACAATGTTGGTAATAGAGATTTGGCAATATTTTATAGGGTATTACCTAATAATTATGTTTAAAAGTTAGTAAATTTACGTGCTCTTTAATGCTACGGTTAATCAAGTGTTCACAATGGAGTTCAGAAGTAGCTTCCCGCAGTAACAAATATTCCGATACCTTGTCCTGAAAAAATTAGCTAAAATTTGATACCATCATGGTTAAATAATATCATATGCTAACATTCGTTGAGAATCTCATTAGTTTCAATGGAAGATTAATCCACAATTATTGTGCGCAGGTATAAGAGTTTTTAGTTATGCATTTGTAAGTGAATGATAGGGCGAATTGTATCTGTGCAATGCAGCATTACATGGCAATTCTGGTTGTATCGCTGGAGAAAAAAGTAATTGAGCTCGACGAAATTGCATTGGCTGCATTTTCTGATCCCTTGGAAATCCCACTAGCTGTAACGTTCGAACAACTAAGTAATTCACGAAGCTTCGTGACGTTTCGCCAGAGACGGCATTTTTTTATGACAACGTTCTTCTGGAAAGGTTTGATAATGAAGAGCCTCCAGTTCCCGGGAAGAAACGCTGCCTCCTCGAAAATGTCAAGGCCCGGCCATCCAGCTGGGGCTCTCTCGGCCGCCGGAGAAGTAAAGAAAACTGTGGAGGGTTTAAAAAAAAAAAAAAGGAAAGAAAATGGCCGGCGTGACGCGCCGTCGCATAAAACAAATGAGGATGGCGGCGGGGAGCGGATGCGATCGCGAGTTGCGCTTCGCCCCCCCCACCACCCACGCCCGCGCCCCCAGCGACAGCCGGCGCGCCTTCCACGCCGCGCGCCCTTTAGCATTAGCGAGACTTCCCGTCGCGCGGCGGACGCGCCGCCCCAGCCTCCCCTGCGCCGGTGCACCCGGGGCTGTCCAACGCGCCCGCGGCACGCCCGTGTCCTTCCGAAACCAGAACATGCGTCCTTGCAGAAGATTCAGTGTTCAGGCGCTGTGGGGATGAGAATCCTGGCGGACGCCGGTGCTCCGGTCGGCTGTGTTTCGCGCGCACGTGTATGTTTATGTTTGTGTGTGTTTGCCGCGATAAATACTACGCGTTTGATAGAGTAGTACCCTAAAAAAAACGGGCAATGGATCGCGCGCGATATTTCCTTTCTGAACTTTGACGCCACCCCACCCCCGACACACACACACACACACACACACACACACACACACTTGTTCGGTGTCTCTGGTCTGACAATGAGCTTTGTTGAAAATCGTGTAGGCTGGAAATAAAGTTTCGTGTTGGCCATGTGTTTTGACAAAATATGAAGGCAGTAATATCTAGGAATACCTATCATTTTTTGGTGTGGGGTATTCTGGTGGTGCCGGTGATCTTTCCGCATCTTTCTTAAAGTCCTGATCTTGCAGTTGTATATTTTCCATCAGTGTAGTACTGTCATGTGCAGTTCATGCTTGAAGTACTACTACTCATGCGTCACGTATTTCTAGACGTTTACTACCCTCCCCCCCCTTTTTTAAAAATTTTTATTCATTTATTTTTTCCTATTCTCAGACTGTTTCCATAGTTTTGCATCCATAAATTACATAAATTCGTGTGCAATGAAATTCTATAGTAGTGCAAGTCTTTTTACCATATCACTTTACGGGTCTTCTGGTTTCATTTGGAAGGAAACTATTTTTCAGTGTATTCCGCAATTCGCCTTGACCGTCGACGCGTGTCCCGTGAAGTCCTTTGGAGATCCCTTCGGAGGGCGTCGCCTTCACATCGCTTGCAAGCGCCTCACCAACATCAGGATCGAAGCAGATAAAAATTTATCGCCGAGTCAGCTTGATTCGAAGATCCCTGGGACGCTTTCCGTTTTATCTGTTGCCGGAAGAACGTCACGTCATCAATTTCATTCTCTTGGGGTCTTGCGTCATCTTTTTTTTTTCTCTTTCGTTTCGTTTCACAGTGGATTGGGCGTACGTAAATTTGCCTGTTTCAAATCGAGGCAACGAGTTTTATGTTTATAACGACTTCTACGATTCCCCAGCTTTTGGCTGTAACGTGAACTTCTGTTTAAGACAGTAGTTTGTAATGAACTGTTGTGCAGTAGTTGGTCGTATGAGAACAATACTTTCCTCTCTACAGTTCCTCTCCATTCTGGCACATATTCCTGTTAAAGACACCTGTGATAAATAGGTCAAGACGATGTTAAGACAAAATATGGGACGAACTATTCCAGATGGGATATGCGCCCTAATACTGGATTATACAAATTTGATAACATAATTGTATAGATTGTTTTTATGCAAAAAAATCAGTTGATCTGTAAGCTTTGGGCTTTTGCGTAAATGAGACGGACCCTAAAATTCAAAAACATAAATTTACACTACCCATCAATCCAAAACTTTTGCGGATTCTAAATCGTATTAACGCATTACCATTGTGTTTTCCGTTGCGCTAGTGAGACAGGGCGCCACCTGGCAAAGGCCCAAAGATGGGAGCCTTGATCTTTATTTTTCTCGTTTTCACATTGGCCCTTTTGAGGCAGGCCACATTTTCTGCGAGGGCACACGAAGGCGCGTGCGTCGTCTTCTGTCGTCTGCCTTGCGAATTCAAATCGTAGAGGGCGAATTTCATTTTAAATGTACTACCAGGTAAAGTAGACTTAATTTTAGATTAAATCTGAATGTTAAACCTCTGATGATAAGAATGAAGACGTAAAACGAAATTGGCATACCTAATTTGGAGAAATCCATTTTCCGTTAATACTCTCAATATATGAAGATGCCCTTTTTGATAATTTTTTTTAAAAATTTTCCATGTTGTTTACCATTCACACAACATTAATACTTCGTTTATACAACGTTCAGTCAACGCATTCTCCCTCGCTGTAGTGCCCTGCGTCTTCCGATCGCATGGAATTGCGCGTGGTGGCGTGGCGCGGCGCGGCGTCGCGTTCGCCGCGCGTGTTGGCGGCCGCGCACGATCCTTCTTCCCCTCGGCGTTTGGCCGCCTCCGCTTCGGGCCTCGGCTCTCCATGCGCCGTATTTGCTCAGGTGCAGCGGGGCAGGGTGAGGAGGGGGGAGGGGAGGGGAGCTGTGCGCGCTTCGAGAGCTCTTCGCCTCCGCGTTCGTGCGAGGGAGAGAGAGGAGCCTTTGCGGCGTTGAGATGGACTGGCCAGGATTGCATCCGCCTTCTGGTTCGGCTCCAGGCGGTGGCGCTAACGTTTTATCCTCCGGTTTAAACGTAGGGTGAGTGGTCGTTTGATCAGCTGAACCGTGGTTATCCAATCGGGTGCTTCTTTATGACGTTTGGATAATCGCGTCCCGTCTGATCAAACTTCGAGGCGCCCTATGTTTAAATCGGTCAATAAATGTTGATAGTTTGTTCAATATACTCGTTGCATGAAATCATAGAAGTGATGGTGTTCATGTATTATATTCTCGTCGTTGCAGTAATCATGAGACCTATTTGATGATTGTTGCAATGTTGATTTGTATCAACACTTTTATCTATTCTTCTCGCGCCACTTGGTACCGCATTTCTTATCCTTTCTACCTTGGCATCCTTGCAGTGCTCTTCTGTAAAATTTTCACATACAGTCTAGTATTGACTCTTAAATTTTGCATTTTCTCTTGGACGAAGCGGAAGAAAAATTGAATTAATCATTCCACCCGTCAATTCTGTGCTGTGGAAGCGTCGGAATATTCCTGAATGACCTCATGCGTTGTCGACAGTTGCTTTGCCGTGTTGACCTCGTTAGCTGACTGCATGAATGTGTTCGCTGGCTTGCGTCTCGTTGCTAAAGTTCCTCTAAGCCATTTGTGCAATTGAGCTTCCCGGCGCGGCGCTTGTCTGGAGCTGTGCGTGGAGCCGTTTTATGTGGGCGCCGCACCGTTTGGCCCGTGGCGTCGCTGTCCACGATGCGTCGCGTCGCTTCCGAGAAACCGTCAACTGGCTTCGGCTCAAGGCCTTCCGAGAAGTCTTTTCAGGGTGTCCACTCTGTGGAAAACATTGAAAACCGGGAAAAAATCAAGAAATTTGTTCCACAATAGTTGAAGCCGAGGAAAATTTTGAAAGGGTAATAACCATATATTCCTTTAAAAACAACATATTGTTTGCTCAACTTTTATTTAGTGAGAAAATATTGTTAATTGGTACGTTGACAGGGGGAAATGAGAGAGTTGACTGATTAGTCCAGGTGGCTTCAATATTTTGTTTAAGTAGTATGAAATTACAAATGTTATCGGGGGGGGGGAGTGCACTGGATAACAGGAAAGGTCTGGGAAATTTGTTCCAGGAAATGAGTGGCCACTTGCCTTTGAACCCTCCCTCTCCTGCCCGCCTACATCCCCTAAGCCTCGTCTTTCAACAGCTCTTGATCCCTCCGACATGAATAAAGAAGACTCCCCCCTTCCTCTCGCCACCGGTTTCAGGTCTCCCGCAGGTTTCGTTTGCAAACACTGACGCTTCGTTGTACCTCGGGAGCTGTAAACGCCTTTCCGTGCTGGCTGCTCGCGCACAAATATACTGGTTTACTTTTCTGGGCCACTGCTCCTATTCTCGTGCATGCCATTTAGCGTGTGGTTCTTTTTCGGTGGCCCCGTTTAGGCTTTACACGGTACTTGGCTCATTACACACCAGAGCATTATTTGCGATATCGCTTGGAGAATCCTTTTTTAAAACATGGAGGTGAGCCACTCTACCACTGAAGCTTTTCTGCGCGACGCTCTGTGCACATGTTTACAAGGGGCCGCGATATGTGAAATGACGGCGTCGCTTGTACTTAACGTATCTTTCCCACGCAAAACGTTGCTTTGCGATCGTAAACTTGGTGTCGTAAATGGATCTAGGTCAGTGTACGTTCTGAGATTGAAACTGTTTGTCACAACGGTCGAGAAAAACGTTGCCATGTAGCATGATCAAGGATTTCTTGCCCGTTGACAAAGAATGCTATTTGTCGAACGCCTTTTCAATACAATTCAAGCTTTGATGCGCGTTTTTATGTCCCATTAATGTACGCTAGGCGGTCATGCGCCTAAATTGCGCTGCTGAATAGGTGCACAAACGGAATGAGATTACTCGTGACACTCAATTTTTGTTCATTTTCCTCGGTAGAGTCTTGGAGCGGAGAACAAGGTTAACTTTTTAATTTTCTTACGTAATGTTCCCTTTCTTATCAAATGCACAAATCGACTCGTTCTTTCGTTTCAAACTTGCATTAAGATATGATAATCACGTCTCATTTGTTAGAAAGTATATTGTGTACCCCGATAAAATGTATACTCTTCGAATTAGGAGTATAATTCCAAAATTTACCAGTGTTTCTAGATTGAAAAAATAATTAATAAAAATAAATGTAGGACCAAGCTCTTTACCGAACGTGTTTGAATTGTTTGATGTTGTGGTCCAGGCGCAATTCATAACGCGCAGGCCGATGCAATCCGAAACGTTTCTTAGAATTTTAATTGATATTTACCCACACTTTTTCAGTGACACTCAAATCATTGTTTTCAACTGGTTTTGTACTACAAGCAATGTGTTTTAACATGTCCCCACAGAAACAAAATATCACACAAACGAGTAATAGTGTCTCTGATGCATCTCATTGAAACAAATCTGAAGTGCTTGTGCCCTTTGCTTATTTTCTCAGTCTTCCAACAGCACTTAGCAATAAATTTTCTTAGCTAAATGTTTAGTCCATTATTGTAAGCGATGCCAACTTAATACAATGACATTAGTTGAGCCATAAAAAGGTGTGTACATTTTATTGGATATTCTGCAGATCCTCACACGACCGGAATGACTTTCTTTAGGTAATGCAATGTTCCTTGGTTGCTCAAGAAAGTGGCGATGCGAGAAACTGCAGTGTCGTTACTGGCGCGCATCTCCGCGAGGTCTCCCGCGCGCCGCGCCGCCTCCGTCGGCCCCGCCGGCCATCCACGGGCGGTCGTTGATCCGAGCGCGCGCGCCGCGCGCTTTGAGCGGAGTCGGCCCGCCGCCCCCGCCCCCGCGACTCGCTGCTGCCCGCGCGAACCTCGCCGCGCCGTTTGGCGCGTGGCCAACGCCCCGTCAGCGTGACACTTGCATCTTTGCGACCGCGATTTGGCGGGCGCGTTGCAGCGGCGCCATGTTGCCGCCCACGCTCCGCCAACTGTCCCTCTCCCCCGCTCCGGCTTCGCTCGGCCCCCCGCTCCGCCCCCCGCTGACCAAGTTTAGCCCGCGTCCACCGGCGGACTGGGCAGGCGAGAATGTTTCTGCAAACATATTATTTTTAATGCAGAGCCTCCGCTGGCTTCGCCAGCCGGCGACCGCGTCTGATTAATGCTCTCTTCAAGTTAGGAAGAAAAAGTCGTCCATTAACGTCCACATTTGCGTTGCTTCTTCCTTCCAAGGACAACCTATTAGAACTCTTTTAATACTTTAATACGACTTCCTCGTCTGCGGTGAAAATAGAAACGGCCGTAATGATAAGCATAGTTGGGAGGAAGTTAGGCGCTCATTGAATTTAAAAGTTGGCCCCGTCTGTGAAGTTGGAGAGCGGCGGAGAAGGGGTAATATTCGTGGAGAACGGAAACTTTTCCCTCTGCCGAGTTGCTGCGGCGCGCGCCCTCGAGGCGGCGTTGATATTGTGAGTGAAAAGTTGTTTCCGGAAGTTTGGTTCGCGTTGTCTTCTCTCTCTCTTTTTTGTCTCGCTTGCTCTTGCTCTCTCCTCTCTCCCTCCTCTCTCTCTCTCTCGCTCGCTCGCTCGCTCGCCCTCTCTTTCTCGGTTTCGCCCACGCTCGCAGGAGTCACGTCCCCGATGGCTGAGGAAGATAGAAGGCGAATGTTGACAACAAGTCTGCGAGATTTAGGTGGAAGGGAAACACGCTCTGCTCGCAACTTGCGGAACGAGCGGCGTTCCTCCTTTCCTCCTCCTCCTCCTCTGGCAGGTTGAGGCGGAGAGGTCGCAGGCCAGAGGGGCAGACCAATCGTGGATTTTACGCGCCTTTAGGAAATGCATTTTTCATTCATAGTATTTGTAGTGGAATATTCAATTCAATAAATTAATGTTGAATATCTTTCTTCCGTTATTTTCGTTTCTGTATTTAATATTGAAGTGACTCAACCAATTTAGTTCATTTATCCTTTGTATCGTCTCATTAGTTCGGAATATATATTCACACCTCATTACTACTTCATTTCAGGTATAATAAATTATTTAGTGTTAGTATACATTCGTAACGAATAGTTTTATCTAGTTAAAGCGATGAGTTTTCTCAGAATAGAATTGAAATTCTCTGTAGGAATCGATTGGCTGCTGAATGCAGTGATGTATATAGCACACAGGATATTTCTTAAAACCTTTTTTCAAGGATGTGGGGTACCCGGAAAAAAAATACCAAGGAAAAAAGATCACCTCCCGGGTAGTGATTTTGCGGTCCCAGAGATGTGTGCACAAACAAGGATGAGCGCTTGTCGAAGCTAGAGAGGGGAATGGTGCCAGTGAGGGGACGGGGCGGGAGCGCCGGCTGGCGCTGTGTAAACTGTTTGGAACGCGCGTTTCGCCGTCTGTTTCCTGTCGCTCGCAGAAGGAAGCGCGCTCGTCTCCCCGTCCCCTCTCCTCGTCGCGCGTCTGGCGTTGCGTCACGCGCCATCTCTGCGCGCGTGACGCGTTTATTATCGTAACGCTGCGGCGGCGGCGGCGGCGGCGGCCGCCGCCACGAACGTTGCCTCATTCCTCGGGTGATAAATAGCTGGACTGACCTATGAAGATAAACGGTCCTTCCTCCCGGGCCGCGGAACTGGTGGCGATGGGCTGTGAGTGGGCGGTCGATTTTGTGTTCAGCCTAATGGCGCCCGGGTGGGGGCCCACGCGTTTACGGCGTGTGGCGGTGACGGAGGAGGAGGAGGAGGAGGGACAAGCGAGCTGTTTGGTGACGTGGTAGGGCATGTGGTCGCGAGCATGCGCGAAAGAAAAAAAAATGATTTGCTTGACGCCTGGAAAAACAAGTCGTGACCTAGAATGTTCTGCGAGGACGTGAGGGCGTGCGCTGACGTGCGAGCGTGCGATGCTCTCTCGTGGCGGTGAGCGTGACTCTGCTCTTCCCGCTGTGCTGTGGTGGCGTCAACGCGATGTTGCTGTGGGAGATGCTCTGGGACTGCTTTGCGAGAACTATTGCGTTGAAAGGTGTGTCCTGTGTTTCTGTCCAGAATTCACTGGATTCGGAAGCCCGTGGCTGCCCACGCGCTTTCAGTGGCGGTAACAGGCCGCTTCTTTCTTTTCTTCTTAGGAAATTAACACTGCATAATTTCTTCTGTTTTCTGTTTTGTAAGTCCTGTTCCAAATGTGGGTTAAACCCCCGTGCAAGACGCACATATATTTGCAAAGAAGTAACTCTCTTTGTCGCTGTGTTTTTATCCCTAGAGTCCAAATGCTGGATGTTAACGCGATGACAAAACCTCCCGCTTGAGTTGTTTACCGCGAAAACTTCCAGAGCGCTGCGGTATTTATATGAATGGGGCATGGAGCAGCCGCTGCTCGACACTCGCCTCGCAATGTACCGCCCACGCACCCGCTCGCGAGCCTTTCTGACGCGTGGCTCCTTTGAGGCGAGCGGGAAGTGGGCGCGCTGTCAACGCTCGTGTGAGAGAATTCCTTTGGACCGTCTGCGGCGCTGAAACAATGGCCGCGCTTACTGATGGGACGGGTGTGTTATTCCCAGCTTCCTGGTGAGGAGTTTTCTCCCTGCGCGCGCGAGAGATGGGAAGGGATGGGGGCGGGAGGGGGGGAGCCGCTTCTTCTCGCGTTGGGTTTCGCCTCCAATTAATCTTGCTCCCACCTCTTAAGTAACGCTCCCTTTCGCCTGCCCGCCGCCCGCGCCGCAGCAGCCAGGTGGTCGCGCGCCCAGGCTGGTCGGATTCGGGTAGGGACGCTCCGATTCTACCCATTCGATTCCGGAATCAATTCTTTTCTTTCGATTATTGATGGAATAGATTCCTGACGGACAGAATGGAATCAAATGAATACCTTCGATTTTTTTAAACATGGATATTTCTGAGCTTTTATTTTGTCAGAGTTTTGTCGTTTGCATTTTTATTTATGTGGTTATTGCTTTATTATTAATTTTATAGAAGTCCATGTCGTGTTTGAGTTCTACTTCCCTCTCATGTCTCGAACTTTTGATTCGTTCAAACTCAACCTCTAGGATCAAATTACATGTTTAGCATCTTAATTTGAACAAAATTAAAAATCCTTTTTTAATTGCGTTGTCTGAAGTTGTTTCCTTTGAATCCTTACAATTTCGTTGATTATTTGTTCATGATATTGTTGATGTTATAATACTATATTTTATAAGTGCAATTTATATATTAAATCTTTCATTGATACATTCTGTTACTTTATTTCAATTGTATTATTTTATCAATAATATTTTTCGGTTAAGTAGTTAACTACTGTTATTAATGTGTAATGAACACCTGGTTGTGTTTTATTACATAGTAATTTCTCTATTCCGATATTGATACCTTCGTTTAACGGTGTTCTCATGGGATTGGGTTTGTTAATGATTCGAATCTTTTACTGGAATCGCACGTCCTTAGCGGCTGCGGCGGGACGCGGGGCTGCCGTGAAATATGCAAATGATTTACTACGGCGCGGCGTGGCGGTGCAGATTGGAACTAACGACTGTGCGCGCAGCCGCCCCCGCGATTTGAATAGCGGTAACGGGACGGTAGCGGACGAGGACCGCGCGCCGGGCGCGTGGCGTCCGTGGCGGGCCGTGGCCTGGCGGCAGGTTTCGTGGCGTTAGCGAAGATTCTACGGTCTGTGAATTCGCCGTGTCGCGTTTAGTTACGGGGTGACGTATATCAAATAATGGGTACACGCACTGAACAGCAACAGTTTATTGCTCAGTTTGGTACAATCTTCATCAATCCTTACTCGTACAAACTACAGTGGCGAGGGTCCTCACATCACCAGGAGAAAATAGAGAGTCCATTTCCTAGTGCAGTAAACCGGTAGTAGTCCCACAACAAAGCAGGGTCATTACAATTTCCAAAGAGCACAGCCCGATGACGTAACTCGACGGCGCGCAACGACGTATCTTCAACAGGCCACGTAATTCTCCACCAACATACCGATACGATGACAGGCGGCTGTTGCGTCTGCTCATTCTGGGGTGAGGGTTCGAAGTGTGTATTTTGTAATCTTGTAGACCTTTTAAAAACTAGCATCCCAGCGAAACACTCATTTCATATTATTGTTATGGTAGAGAAGGAGAATTTCGTACTTTTCGGAAAATACGTTTTCATGCATGGTTATTCACGTAGAAGATGTAGGCGACATAAATAAATTTTAGCGGATTTGACGACACGAAACATGAAAATATTTCGCGAAGAAAGCTGTCCTCTTGTACCAACTACATGTTCATAGACGTGCGGTGCTTCGTGAAATAATAGAAGTGAATCACTAGAGGTATCGGTTTGGGATCGCAGTAATTAAGACTGACTTTTAGTGGAAATAAAGAAATGTACGAAAGTCACCGAGGAGCAATGGAGTAACACGTGGCGCTGTTTATTGAAGTGTTTACTACACATTGATCACATTCTTGTTTGCTGTAGCATTTGTAATTCAGGTTTCTACTCTATCCCTAAACAATAAACCGGAATCTTGCGCCGGAGAATAACAACTATTATCTGCTTGTTTTGAAGAGTTGTGGCTGAGTAACTTGTAACTACTTTTTTTTCTTTCTTGGAAAACCTGTTTTGAATATGTGATGTGTCATGTAGTAAACCCTATTGTTCTGTTCAGTTTAAATCGCCCATTGATGCAAATATTTCTTGGAACGCATGTCAGCGCTGTGCTGTGAACTCTCTCATCATGCCTTGCTCAGCAAAGTGCCCTTGGGAAGAGTTGCGTTTCTGCCAGATGGACGTTTTGTTTCCCGGGGTGAGGATGCAACGATTGCCCCAGCCCCCTGCTCCGTCCATTCCGAACGTATATTCCTTCACGAAATTTACAAAATGTGCCCCCCCCCCCATCCCAGAAAAAGTCACACACAAATGTGGGAATTGTTAACGCAAGAAATGGCGAAGATATTTGAAGAGGTCTAGGCAAGAACATCTTAACTAAGATATCAAAATTGTGTTGACAGGTTCCAGCAACTTGCCTGCAAACTCAGTTTTAATACTCTTTCATTCAAAACTTGAGTTTAGACCACTGATCTGCTAGCCGTATGAAACGTTTAAGTTACTTTTCTCAAAAACTAATGAACAATGAGTCAACCTGTTCTTGCTAGGACCTCTTGAATTGTTCAGGCAAGATTGTAAAAAATGAGCCGTGTCATTATTCAAATATGGACAGCCGTAAGTTTTCCGCTGCCAGTCATGCAAACGTGGGCATCAGAGCCGTCGACGCGGCGTGCTCCGTGCAGCCAAGAGCAATTGTTCAAATATGTTGATGTATTCCAGGTAAATAAGTTCAAGCAGGTTTGTACGTCACAAAATCTAATCTATAGTTGCTCGAGCAGGAGAATGACAAAACGAGCGAGTTACAGATAGTTTTCGATTCGCGGAACACGTACCTTCCCCGATATTTTTGAGGGGGGCAGAGAGTGAGAGAGTCCGTCAGAAACACGATGGAGGACTGTGTGTGATGGAGACTGAACCGGCGGGCAGGGAAGTGCTATGGTGTGTAACAGATACGTGAAGCTACTGCTTGCGGGAGTCACCTTGACGGCATTCGCAGGCGAACAATTGTTAAACACTGTGTGTAACGCTGACCAACTCTGGCTCTTAGCTCGCACGCTTTAATCGAGGTTGTCCAAAACGTCCAAAAACATTCATTTATTTAAACAAATGCAGCTGTTTACCAATAAAATTTACATTTCATATATCAGGTAGGAAATCTTGACTTGTATGTCTGTTTGGACCTACCGCCTCCACAAACGTTTATGTTCATATGATCGTGTCAATTTAAAGAAATACTTTTTACTATAGTGGAACATTTTTATTTTAGTAATATGCCAGAAGAGCGTGGTTCTTGCCCCCACGAATCAATCTAGTGTATAAGAACAACGATGGATCTTTAACCTCTTGTCACCTGATCATGCAAGGTCTGTGTACGTAATCACAAATATCCTTAAATCTTCTGCTTCAGGTGGAGGGATTTCGGATAGATTAATGAGGCCACCTCTCTAACACGTAAGACTGGATTTACAGCTTCCTGTGGCGAACGATGTCAATAGTTGCACTGCGCGCGTGCACACAGCTGCTCTGTCGTTCAGAAGCTGCTCTGCACATGGGCGCGCGATAGCTAAATCTCCCCTCAATCGTTTCATCGAAAGGAAGCGCCTAAATTACGGTCTAACTCAGTGGCCGAAAGGGCGTCCCCAACACGGCAATGCTATTTCTCTCAGGAAAAAGCTTCTCATGATTGCGGAGCATTCCGGAGCGTCCGAAGTCAGGAGCAAAGGATGACATATCGTCCAAAACGGAGCTGGCCCTAGACGTCCCCATCTCTCCGCGAGCGATGCCATGCGTGTCGCTTTGAACGAGGGGCGCGCAATTCGATAGTGCCGTCCCCGCGCGGAGCGAGGGGGGAGGCGGCCGGGGTTTCGGTGCAGCCGCGCGGAGGGGAGGGGCGCAGGCACGCTAAATAAATTACGCGAGGCGACGCGCCCGGCAGGGGGCGGCGGGTGGCGCGCCAGGTCCTTCGGTCGTGCGCGAAACGAAACGCCCGCCTCCGCGCTCGCTCCGCGCCACAGGCCGCGCGCCTGGGAAACCGAGTTGGCGCGGGACAAGCCAAAAATCAGGCGGGGCCGCGACGCCTGAAACGACGCGCCCGCGCGGCGCGGACGCGAAGGTGCCAGGCCGCGGCGTCGACGCGCCCGCCCCCGCCCCGCCCGCCCGCCCGCCCGCCTTGCTCAATCCGCCTCGCCCCGCTCAATCCCCCGCCCGCCCCGCCCCGCCCGCCCGCCTTGCTCAATCCCGCCTCGCCCGCTCAACCCTGCCCCTCCCCGCTTAACCCGCCCGGCGCTCAACCCTGCCCCCGCCGCCCGCCTGAACCCTGCCCCGCCCCCGCCTCAACCCTGCCCCGCCCGCTCCCCTGCCGCCCCGCTCAACCCTGCCCGCCCGCTCAACCCTGCCCGACGCCGCTGCAACCCTGGCCCGCGCCCCGCTCAACCCTGCCCGCCCCGCTCTACACACCGCCCCGCTCCTCCCCGCCCGCTCCTCCCGCCGTCCGCACCCGCCCGGCTCCTCTCCGCCGCCCCGCTCCCTCCGCCCGGCCCGCTCCTCTCTCGCAGCCCGCCCCGCTCCATCCCACCTTACCACTCCCATTTTACTGCATTTTTCGTTGATTTTTCATCTGTTTTAATATTTTCATCGTTCTTACTTCAAACAATATTTGCTAGGTGCAACAAATGTACACCACAGGTTTATTGAGTAACCTATTAGAGTTCTTCGCTCATATATTGTAATATCAGCCGCTATGGGTACTATATAGTCTAAGGTTCCTGTGACGGTGATCAGTGCCATTGTCAGTTCGGCCGATATCGCGAATTATGAAGGCAGAGATTTTCTTTTAAAGAACAGTTCAAACCCAAAGTTTGCAAGCAGAGTTCACGTGAACAAAAGAAAGAAAGCTTTGATCACGTCAGGAACATATCCAACAGCTTTAGTTGTCCATCCTAAGTAGTTTTGATCAATCTTTTTCTTCATTTTTCTTTGTTTTTAAGGCATATTAAGAGCATTGTATTGAACATTTTTGGCAGTGTTTTAGGTCATTAAAATCTGCCCCCTACTAATAACTCTGGAATATCCTCCCATCCTTCAAGACATGGAAGGCAATGGCAACCCGCGATTGTGATCTGCTCAAGAAAGAACGGAGATTTCCTGCCTATTCCACCTTAAGAATTCAGTTTCCCCGTGTGGCGTAAAAAGAGCAATAAAGTAATTTAGTAGTCCGGGAAACGTTTTACTGAAGCTCCTGACCGGTTCATCAACTAAAGAAGGGTAGAGAAACGATGATGTAGGATGGTATTACATAATGTCTTAGCACATTCCTTTATAGAATGGGCATAATAAAAAGACCATGTCAAACAATAATTTATTTCGGAAATCAACCTGAATATCTGGTGATTGTATTTTGGAAATTAATCGCTTGGCAGAGTTTTCCATATCCTACTGAGGTTGCGCGGTAGATTTAAGTATTTCACTGTTTGTTTTCAATCGACCAAGCGGTGTCTTGAAATGCGTTTTCCTCGTCACATCCTCCGACAAGGGATATGCTTTCAGTAACTATTAGTTGTGTAATGCACTGAAAAGTGGAGGCAGGAGAATAAGTAAAGGAAAAAGTAAGAGCGATTTGCGAAATACATTCAGAGTATCTGACGATAGGAACTCGTCCCCTCTTTTCCTCGTGTTAGAAGGTGTCTGGTAAATGGCGTTGCTGTGGCGAATGTATGTCAAGTGATCGTGAAGGGGCTATTTATACCCACGAACGAGGAAAAGGCGTAATGGAGGCGGTAATGGACAGCTGACGTTCCAAGGGACGTCTGGGAAGAATACCTTGTTCTCTGATTGCTGACTTACCACTTAAATATTGTGATGTGCAACGTTCCATAGATGTGCGTCAAACTGCATGTAACTTCTCAACGTCTGTTCTGATACGATTAGGCCGTGTGACAAGTCATCCCATTATACGTTCCATGTAAGAGTTTTTAAACTTTGAACTAGGCTGCGTGGACGTTGCTTGTGATCCGCTTTCGCGAGGACGCGAAACAGGCTTCGCAACTACCTGCTTTCCTATAGCGCTGCCACAAGAAACGGAAAACCCAGACTCAGTGTGGACAGCGCCAGTGCAGTAAAAGCTGCAACTAGAACAGGGGGGAAGGTGAAGAGACAAGTCATGTAGGTTAAGGTTTGCGAGATATAAACGCCTTGTTGATTGTACTCGCCGCGCGCCTAAGTGTGCGTTGTTTTCCTCGCGTGCCGCGCTGCCCCGGCGGAGGGCGGCGATTGCCGCGAGAGCAGATCGATCATCGCGGTGTCGGGTCGTTAACTCTCTCCTCGACCGCTCGAGCGAGTTGACCTCCGCCACTTGCGTCCGACAGGCGGATGCTGCGCCTGCGAGACTCACGCCCGGCCGGCCACCCGTGAGCTCTTCACTGGAAGGACTGTGAAGTAGGATTTTCCATTAGGAGTGTTCGTGTCGTTGCAGTGGGGTGTTTTGTTCACTTTCGCATAAAAATAATAAGAAATCTATTCTCCACAGATTGGTTATGGTTAGGGCTTGTAAGTGGTATACATAATATTCGAAAGAAACGTAATGAATATGTGTCTATCTTTAGAAAATAAAATCTTAAGTGTGTGAAATAATTATTTATGTTCTGTAATTTACTCCATCGAATACGAGTATCGTTTTAGATATTTGTGAATTGTACTCATAGCTACCTATCGGGACGTTATTAACAATTGTTCACTGCCGAGTCAGTGGTTTGGTGGAATTATGAGTTCCATCAGTGGCGCATAAAGGGGAGAGGGAAATCATAGAACCAATGCAGGTTAGCACCGAATCTCACGTTTCATTTGGTGAAGAACTGCATCTTTTTGTTATTACAGGCTCTACAGTCAAATGACTAATTACCAACGTTGTTACGTTCGGAAACACAAAATACATATGAAAAGGTTATTACCAAATACTAAGTCACTGGAGATTTGTGTATTTATTAGCAATTCAGCGGAATAGAAAGTTGTCTTTGACAATGTTTCTAAAAAGGATGACTTGAAAACATTTGGAAACTTTTTTTTCCAAGGATCGATTTTGTATTCGCGTCGACTCCCCCCAGTTCCCTTGGCGAGCCATTCAGCGGGGGCGCAGCCGCGGCGCGTGGGCGGGGGAGGCGTTACGCCGAGCGTGTAATGCCCGGGGGGT
>BOPP01000069.1:2137031-2151453 GCA_017312745.1 Gryllus bimaculatus | reverse complement strand
CTCAGTGGAGGGATGTGCGGCGGCGCGGCGGCGGCGTTCACGATTCGCTGCGCGGTAATGTTAGCAATTTAAGGCGGCAGCGAACGCGGGTCAACGGCCGGCGCGGCGCGGCGGGGGGCGGAGAAGGGAGGTGGTTGTTGTGCTGGTTCAGAGCGCGTGTTAAGGATCCCTTGAAACGTAAACCAGCAGGCAATGCTCATAACGGTGATTTGTAGATGATGTTCATGAACAGCCGCGTATAAGGGGAGCACAACTCCTCCCATCTCGTTTGTATATATGTGAGTTAGCGGTTTTAGTTTCGTAAATTGGAGGGACAGGGTTCTTCGAGAGAAGATTTTAGAAAAATGTTTTTAATTACATTTTTTGTTCTGGGATGGATGTTAATGTCTGTTATTGAAAGGAAATTGGTGAAATATCTTGTGAATAGATATAGGCTAAAAGAATTTTAATTTAGTATAAATGACTTCATTTTTACAGATGCTGATAGTGGTTATTGCAGATTGAACGTGAATTAGGTTGATAGCTGTAGAGAGGTAGAACGGTCCCAAGAACCGTAGTTTCTTACTTATTCTAGTGGGGGGCTCCTACACGCATGCGCGTTCTGCGGGAAGTGGAGGCATGGGCGCCGTGAGCGCAGAGAGTGAGGCAATGGGCTGCGGGAAGTCCGGGAGTGCGGTGGTGTGGGTACTGTATGAACTGTTGATTTTCACGTAGGCGCGCCGGCCGGACGCGCTGATGCGCGAAGGTCGGCTATTCAAGTATGGCCACCGAGAAGCGGATGCGAAGCCGGCATTCACTGAGCGCTGGCCGTCCGCCGACACCCAGCCGTCCCCGGCCGAGCTCACCGGCGATATATCCGTCGTCCCTCTGCGTCCCGCGTGTCCTCCTCCGGATCTGTGCCCGAGTCCCGCGTCCCCGACGTCCCGCGACCGCCGCGACCCCGCCGGACCCGCGACCCGCGACCCACTGCCGACGCCCGCCGTGCCCCGCGTCCTGCTGTCCCCGCCGTCCTTTGCCGTCCTGCCGTATCTGCTGTCAACTTCGCCGCACAGCCGTCCCCGTCGTCCTCACCGTACCCGTCGTGCGTACCGTTCCTCGCCGTTCCCGCGTCCCGCCGTCGTCCTAACGGCGCGGCGTGCGTGGAGCGAACGACTTTTTGTCTGCAAGGGCTCGAAGAACCTCTCACGCGACCCACCAACTGGCTCCCGAGCGCCGGTATTTGTAGCCGTTTACAATGAGTTCTCGGACAATCGCGATTTTATGACGAACCCGTCCGGCGAATGCGGATTTGTGGATGTTGGGTAGAGCTACTAAAATGTAATTGCATAAATAATATTCCTTAACTGCGTCTTCTCAGCAATGCTGCCACATTCAATTATTAAAACAAAACTTAAGGTTCCCCAAATGTGCTTTAATACCGATTCCCCTACTAAAACAAATATTTGAAATAAGTAAGAATTTAGCACAGAAACCCTGTAACAATTTTTTTACGATATGTGAATTGCAGAAAGCGTGCAAATAAGTACGCTTCCGGTCACTGGGGATATCGATGATCGAATTAAAATACGATGGATCTATAGTGGCTATTTTGTTCAAATTACCGAAAGAATTTTGACATCATAAAAATAGTTAAAGTGGTTGCAAGTATTTGGATTAATGAATAGATGTTGCAGCAAGTTTAAGTGAGAAGAGTGCGGTAAATCAAAATTTTTCCAGACATTAATTCTGTTTCCAGTCCTCGGAACTTCTATTCTGGTTGTTTTTCTCTTTGTGTTCATAAACATTATTTTTTCTTTTTACTGCAATAATTTATTTTATTGGAATTCGACTTCTGATATGAGTACTTTTTTCGTCATATTTGCCACTCTTAAATTAAGAAAGGGAAACATCTGCATGCAGAATTAAGGTGATGTATCGTTAGATGTGTAGGAACGGGAAACTCATCGTTTACGTCGACTCTTTGAGCATTACCAATGTTAATCTCGCTTTCCTTAAAGCGGCGCTATCGATAGGCCGACCTTCGTGCGCTGAGAGTTCGCACTCTGCTTTCTTTACGCCCGGCCTCGTATCTCCCCCTCCACTCCCCCTCTCCCTTTCCGGATCCCACGCGCTCGTGCACGCAACCGCCGTGTGACGATCTTTGTTTCCCGCGCCGCCGCCCCGCCTTCGTTTCGCCCGGCCCGCGCCAGAGAAACGCGCCAATTTATAAGCGTTTCTGGAATTATTCATTCGTTCATGCTGCAGATTGTCGTGGGCGCCGCCGGGTCGAGATTTTTCGTAATAGATTATGATACGGTCGACGCGACCGACTACTTTTTTCCCCTGCGAGCGGCGCATTTTGAGGCCGCTTTTTCGCTGTAATGACGCGCGGGAGCCGTGCCTTTTTCGGTGACTATTGGATGTGGTGATTCTTTGATACTTGAATTGCACACGATATGGCTGCTTGCCAGGTTTTCTATGTGTTTGTACTAGATATGGCGATCTTTGTAGACGAATCCACAGACAGTGGTTTGTAAATAAAAACCTTAGCTTTTAATATAACTTATTTTCATTTTTTATTTTTAATATATATCTATATATATATATATATATATATATATATATATATATATATACTATATTATCATTTATGGAGACTCTTTATCTGGAGGAATGTTGGTATGATATAATATTGTAATACGGTAAAATTTAATTGTTTTTTCCTTTTATTTGTGCAAAATTGGCTGAGAATATGATATTTATAATTAGGGAATAATGAATGGGATGTCAACAGCTTACAACAAATATAACAAAAATCTCTTAAGTCTTCACATAATTTGCTGGGGTTTTTTTTTAAATAATATGCGGGAGCCATGGATATTAGAAACATTAATTCTTGGTCTATGATGTACAACACATTTCGATACTATTGGTACACCCGTATACGATATCTCTCGTTGCTGAGTGTCTCCCTTTGCTCGCATCGACCAGTAACGCGTGTGAGACGCAGGCAACGGACTCAGGCGCGTGGTTGGCAGCAGTTGCGTGCGGGTCCAAGCCCCCGGCCCGCCGCCGGCCACAGCCGCTCGAGCGACGGCGTGCATCGCGGCCGCCCGGCGATTGTCCGGCCGATGGGAAATTCCTGCCGCGCACCAGATCGCACCTAATTGCCCCGGCGGGCTTCTCGGAATGCCGGGCCTGCACGAACAGGAAGCGGGCACGCGCTGATAGCAGCCGCTTGCGACAGAAAAAAAAAAAAAAAAAAAGAAAAAAAAGAAAGTAATGTAATTTCGCGTGTTATCGTGCTCTTTATTTAACCTAAACTGCGAAAGTTTGTGGCGGTAAAACCTAAATTTTATATAAATCGGAATGTTGTCGGTTTTGGTGTTCGCGTGCCGGCGGTTTGGGCCCGTGAAGCTGAAAACCTAATTACAGCGTGACGTCCGTTGTTCGTTATGCAATTCAAACGTCTGCCCTTATTGCGAAAAAATATGAGAGTTCGACTGGAATGTGTTTTGCGGCCGATATTATTTTTGGGATTTTAATGAATGCTTGTTTTGTTCGCATGTTATTGATACGTGTCTGAGCATCAGCGATCGTGTTAATGTGATGAACTAAGAAAATTACTTGTGTATGGAAAATTTTAGAGATGGAAAATATTTATCACGTGAATCAACACGAAAATATATCTACAGTGATAACCGAAACTTTCGGATCCCTTACATTGGCCACAATTCTCCCTGGCGTTGGGTTGAGCTTGTGTGCAAAGGTTAGACTCGTATATCACATCACATTTGAATAGGTCGTACCTCACTTGCTGCTTCGTTGTATGGAGAGGAAGAAACTATGATGAACACTGCAGAAACGACAACGAATGCACTTGAAGTTTGGAAATATCCATTCGCTCCACTACACTCTCGTCGTCCGCTGATGTTTGATTACGAGCGTTGGTACAGGAGACTGCCAGTGCTTCGCCGACACGAATCGCTACGCACATACATATATACCAGAAGATGGTTTGGAAAATGGCGAATTTGGCGAGATGCGGTTTAGGCAGAGGCTGTCTTGGTATTGCAGGTGGCAGACTGGCAAGCATACATTTGCGCCGGTCATAACACTTCAAATTATGTTAAGTTTTGTTTGAGTGGGCCTTCTCTATAGCACCTTGTCGAGGGCACCATGGCGCGTGCCAAGATTGCTATGCCGTAGAGACGTAATCTGCGTATAGGGAGTAAAAAGCGTGCCTAATTGAGCGGACCTGCGCGAGACGGGCTGTGATGGGTGGGCTGCAGAATTGAAGACGTCACTGTGAACACGATGCGGCCGCATACCATACCAACAACTGCGTGCCAGAAGAATGGTTTGATAATGGCGAAGGGGGGGGGGGGATGCGTGTAGCGCGTGGCCATAATTTGCCGGAGCTCCGTGAACGCGAATAGTCTGGTGGGCCTTGCCCAAGCGGCAGCGGCGTCTCGGCGCCGCTTGCCTCCATAACGCCTTGAGGAGGGCGGGCGGCGGCGGCGGCGTGCGGCGGCGGCGCGGCGCAGCGCAGAGCAGCAGCAGCCGCAGCGGCCGCGCGCAGAGAGGCGGAACCCGGGCAACGGTTTGAATGATTGGTTCCAGAGTAGATTTTCCGAGGCACGCCCCTCCCCTCTCCCCGTTCCCTTCTGTCGAGGGCTCTTCTGTCCTCGGCTTTCGTTCTCGCTGCCCGACTGTGCTAACGCGGCGCTGTCGAGATTTTGTCTCGTTTTGGCGCCTTTGTCGCCGTCTCGTCTTCCGTCTTCGCGGCTGCCTTCCACGTCCGTCTCCGCTACTCGGTTTCTTTTCGTGTGTGTGTGTGTGCGTTTCACACATTATGGTCTTCGTCTGATACAGCGGGCCTTGCGAGCGGCGCGCTCACACTTCTCTTGCGTGGGTTGGGGGTGGGGGCGGGGCGGGAGCGTCGAAAGGAACATTACTTCTCCATTGGGTCTTCGGCCTCTCTCGCGTTCCAATTGTCTGCGCTTCTGCCGCTATCTCGCGGTGGATTTCGCGCTCCCGACCAGGGGGTGACGCTCTTTTTAAGCTTTTTATAATCCTCCGCATTTTTTTTTGTCGCGATGATTCGCGGAAAGTGAGAAGTGACTTTTTGTTCAACATCTCGGCAATTGTTGTGCGCGTGGAGGGTCAAAGTCTGACGTAGACATTTCGGAAGCGCTGCAAAATTCAATTTGCAGTGCAAGGGAAATTTTTTTTTCTTTTTTTTCATGATGTTTAAATGATCGCAAGAGAACGTATTTTATGCTCTTACATGATTACTACTTGCGGTACGTTTCTGTTTTTTTTCCGACTCGCAACAAGGCTACGTATGTTGCAAGTGCGTATTATGCGAAATAATGACCTACATTCATAGAGCGCCGGCGCGGCGCGGCGGGGGTACGAGAAGGGAGGTGGTTGTTGTGTGTTCAGAGCGCGTGTTAAGGATCCCCTTGAAACAGTACCAGGCAGGCAATGCTCAACGGTGATTTGTAAGAATGACTGTCATGAACACGCGCGTAATAGCGGGAGCACAACTCCTCCACATCTCGTTTGTAATTGCCGAAGTTACGGAGTTTTATTTCTGTAAAATTGAGGACAGGGTCTTCGATGAGATTTTAGAAAAATGTTTTTTAATAAATTTTTTGTTCGGGATGTGTTAAATTTCTGTCTTTGAAAGGAAATTGGTGAAATAATATTCCCCAATATATAAACTAAAAGTTTAATTTCGTAAAACTGACTCATTTATTACACGATGCTGATAGTGGTTATTACAATTGAACGTGAACTATAGGTAATATCTCGTAGAGAGGCAGAACGCCCAAGAAACGTGGTTCATTACTTATTACTGGAGAGCCTTCACGCATGCGCGTTCCTGCCGGGAGTGGAGGCATGGGCGCCGTGAGTGCAGCAGAGTGCGGCATGCGGCTGCGGGAAGTCCCGGGAAGTGGTGGTGGAGGGTCTGTTGAAAACTGTTCTTTCTCGTAGGCGCGCGCCGCGCCGGATGCGAAGTCGGGCTCAATTGGCGCCACCGAAGCGGATGCGAAGCCGGCACTTCACTGCGGCCGCCGTCCCCCGCCGACACCCAGCCGTCCCCGGCCGAGCTCACCGGCGATATATCCGTCGTCCCTCTGCGTCCCGCGTGTCCTCCTCCGGATCTGTGCCCGAGTCCCGCGTCCCCGACGTCCCGCGACCGCCGCGACCCCGCCGGACCCGCGACCCGCGACCCACTGCCGACGCCCGCCGTGCCCCGCGTCCTGCTGTCCCCGCCGTCCTTTGCCGTCCTGCCGTATCTGCTGTCAACTTCGCCGCACAGCCGTCCCCGTCGTCCTCACCGTACCCGTCGTGCGTACCGTTCCTCGCCGTTCCCGCGTCCCGCCGTCGTCCTAACGGCGCGGCGTGCGTGGAGCGAACGACTTTTTGTCTGCAAGGGCTCGAAGAACCTCTCACGCGACCCACCAACTGGCTCCCGAGCGCCGGTATTTGTAGCCGTTTACAATGAGTTCTCGGACAATCGCGATTTTATGACGAACCCGTCCGGCGAATGCGGATTTGTGGATGTTGGGTAGAGCTACTAAAATGTAATTGCATAAATAATATTCCTTAACTGCGTCTTCTCAGCAATGCTGCCACATTCAATTATTAAAACAAAACTTAAGGTTCCCCAAATGTGCTTTAATACCGATTCCCCTACTAAAACAAATATTTGAAATAAGTAAGAATTTAGCACAGAAACCCTGTAACAATTTTTTTACGATATGTGAATTGCAGAAAGCGTGCAAATAAGTACGCTTCCGGTCACTGGGGATATCGATGATCGAATTAAAATACGATGGATCTATAGTGGCTATTTTGTTCAAATTACCGAAAGAATTTTGACATCATAAAAATAGTTAAAGTGGTTGCAAGTATTTGGATTAATGAATAGATGTTGCAGCAAGTTTAAGTGAGAAGAGTGCGGTAAATCAAAATTTTTCCAGACATTAATTCTGTTTCCAGTCCTCGGAACTTCTATTCTGGTTGTTTTTCTCTTTGTGTTCATAAACATTATTTTTTCTTTTTACTGCAATAATTTATTTTATTGGAATTCGACTTCTGATATGAGTACTTTTTTCGTCATATTTGCCACTCTTAAATTAAGAAAGGGAAACATCTGCATGCAGAATTAAGGTGATGTATCGTTAGATGTGTAGGAACGGGAAACTCATCGTTTACGTCGACTCTTTGAGCATTACCAATGTTAATCTCGCTTTCCTTAAAGCGGCGCTATCGATAGGCCGACCTTCGTGCGCTGAGAGTTCGCACTCTGCTTTCTTTACGCCCGGCCTCGTATCTCCCCCTCCACTCCCCCTCTCCCTTTCCGGATCCCACGCGCTCGTGCACGCAACCGCCGTGTGACGATCTTTGTTTCCCGCGCCGCCGCCCCGCCTTCGTTTCGCCCGGCCCGCGCCAGAGAAACGCGCCAATTTATAAGCGTTTCTGGAATTATTCATTCGTTCATGCTGCAGATTGTCGTGGGCGCCGCCGGGTCGAGATTTTTCGTAATAGATTATGATACGGTCGACGCGACCGACTACTTTTTTCCCCTGCGAGCGGCGCATTTTGAGGCCGCTTTTTCGCTGTAATGACGCGCGGGAGCCGTGCCTTTTTCGGTGACTATTGGATGTGGTGATTCTTTGATACTTGAATTGCACACGATATGGCTGCTTGCCAGGTTTTCTATGTGTTTGTACTAGATATGGCGATCTTTGTAGACGAATCCACAGACAGTGGTTTGTAAATAAAAACCTTAGCTTTTAATATAACTTATTTTCATTTTTTATTTTTAATATATATCTATATATATATATATATATATATATATATATATATATATATACTATATTATCATTTATGGAGACTCTTTATCTGGAGGAATGTTGGTATGATATAATATTGTAATACGGTAAAATTTAATTGTTTTTTCCTTTTATTTGTGCAAAATTGGCTGAGAATATGATATTTATAATTAGGGAATAATGAATGGGATGTCAACAGCTTACAACAAATATAACAAAAATCTCTTAAGTCTTCACATAATTTGCTGGGGTTTTTTTTTAAATAATATGCGGGAGCCATGGATATTAGAAACATTAATTCTTGGTCTATGATGTACAACACATTTCGATACTATTGGTACACCCGTATACGATATCTCTCGTTGCTGAGTGTCTCCCTTTGCTCGCATCGACCAGTAACGCGTGTGAGACGCAGGCAACGGACTCAGGCGCGTGGTTGGCAGCAGTTGCGTGCGGGTCCAAGCCCCCGGCCCGCCGCCGGCCACAGCCGCTCGAGCGACGGCGTGAATCGCGCCGCCCCGCGGCGATTGGTCCCGATAGGGAAATTCCTGCCCGCGCACCAAACCGCACCTAATTGCCCCCGCGGCCGGCGCTTCTCGGAATGCCGGCCTGCACGAACAGGAAGCGGCACGCCGCTGATAGCAGACCGCTTGCGACCAGAAAGAAAAAAAAAAAGTAATGTAATTTCGCCGTGTATAATCAGTGCTCTTTATTTAACCCTAACTGCGAACAGTTTGTGGCGGTAAAACCTAATTTTATATAAAACTCGGATGTTGTCGGTTTGGTGTTCCGCGTTTGCCGTGCAGCTGAAACGCTAATTATCGCGTGACGTCGCGCGTTCGGTATCGCAAATTACAAACGTCCTCCCTTTATTGCGAAAAAATATGAGAGTTCGACTGGAAATTGTTTTGCGGCCGATATTATTTTTGGGAATTTTAATGAATTGCTTGTTTGTTCGCTCGTTGCACGTTTCTGAGCATCAGCGATCGTGTTAATGTGATGACTAAGAAAATTACTTCGTGTAAGGAACATATAGAGATGGAAAAATATTTATCCACGTGAATCAACACGAAAATATATCTACAAGTGATACACCGAAACTTTCGGGACCCCTTGCAATTGGCCACAATTCTCCTGGCCCGTTGGGTGAGCTTGTGTGCAAAGGTTACACTCGTATATCACATCACATTTCCGAGATAGGTCGTACCTCACTTGCTGCTTCGTTGTATGGAAGAGGAAAGAAACTTATGACAACTGAACCACTCAGAAACGAAACGAATGCACTTGAAGTTTGAAACTATCCATTCCTCCACTACCACTTCTCGTCGTCCACGAGTGATGTTCGATACGAGCGTTCGGTACCGGAGACTGCCAGTGCTCGCCGAACACGATCGCTACGCACTACACACTATATACCAGAAGAATGGTTGGAAATGGCGAATTTGCGAGATGCGTTTAGGCAGAGGCCTGTCTTGGTATTCAGGTGCCACTGGCAAGCATACAATTTGCGCCCCGGTCATAACACTTCAAATTAGTGTTAAGTTTTGTTGAGTGGGCTTACTCTAACTAGCACCCCTTGCGAGGGGCACCCATGGCACGTGCCAAGATTGCTATGCCGTAGAGACGTCTCTGCGTATAGGGAGTAAAAAGCGTGACCTAATTTAACGGACCTGCGCGAAGACGCTGTGATGGGTGGGCCTGCCAGAATTGAAGACGGTCACTGTGAACACGATCGCGCCGCACCATACCACACACTGCGTGCCAGAAGAATGGTTGGAAATGGCGAAGGGGGGGGGCGGGATGCGTGTAGCGCGAGGCCTAATTTGCCGGAGCTCCGCGAACGCGATGTGTCGGGTGGGCCTGCCGCAAGCGGCAGCGGCGTCTCGGCGCCGCCTTGCCCTCCAAACGCCCTTGAGGAGCGCCGGGCGGCGGCGGCGGCGGCAGCAGCCGCAGCGGCCGCGCGCAGAGAGCGCGGAACCCGGCCAACCGGTTGATGATGGCTCCCAGAGTAATTTTCCGAGGCACGCCCCCTCCCCTCTCCCCGTTCCCTCTGTCGAGCGGCTCCTTCTCGTCCTCGGCCTTCGTTCTCGCTGCCGACTGTCGCTAACGCGGCCGCTGTCGACGATTTTGTCTCGTTTGCCGCCTTTGTCGCCGTATCGTCTTCCGTCTTCGCGCTGCCTTCCACCGTCCGTCTCCCTACTCGGTTCCTTTTCGTGTGTGTGTGTGTGCGTTCCCACACATTATCGCGTCTCGTCTGGATAAACAGCGGCCTTGCGAGCGGCCGCTCACACTTCCTGACTTCGCG
This sequence comes from Gryllus bimaculatus, assembly GCA_017312745.1. Taxonomy (NCBI): domain Eukaryota; kingdom Metazoa; phylum Arthropoda; class Insecta; order Orthoptera; family Gryllidae; genus Gryllus; species Gryllus bimaculatus. The sequence goes on along the minus strand of BOPP01000069.1, from coordinate 2,141,316 downwards.
TGGGTGGGGGTGGGGGCGGTGCGGGAGCGTCGAAAGGAAACATTACTTCTCCCATTGTCTCGGCCTCTCTCCGCCGTTCCATTGTCTGCGCCCTTGTGCCGCCTATCTCGCGGTGGATCTTCGCGGCCTCCCCCGACCCGGGGGGGTGACGCCTCTTTTTAAAGCTTTTTATTCCTCCCCCTTTTTTGTCGCGATGATTCGCGGAAAGTGAGAAGTGACTTTGTTCAACATCTCGGCATGTTGTGCCGCGTGGGAGGTCAAAGTTCTGACGTAGACATTTCGGAAGCGCTGCAAATTCAGTTCTGCAGTGCAAGGGATTTTTTTTTCTTTTTTTCCATGAATGTAAATGTCGCAAGAGAACGTATTTTATGCTCTTACATGATTACTACTTGCGGTACGTTGTTTTTTTCCGACTCGCAACAAGCCTACGTATGTTGCAAGTCGCGTATTATGCGAACAATAATGACCTACAATTCATAAATCACTTTCCGTTTTTTGTTACCATACGGTTGTAGACCTAAAAAAGTTACGTTAAGGTAAAAAAAGAATTAAAAATTATATACTCAAAACGAAAGCCAGATAATTCACAGACGATTATTTTTGTGCTGAGATTCGGGTATACTGTGTGGCGTGGGGCGGGTCCCTCCTAACCGGTGTGGATTCCAGTTCTGACCCGCAGCGCAGAAAGGATTCGCCGCGCGCCCCGCCATGCGAGCAGCTCTTTGTGGGTTCCTCTCGTCGCTGGTCTCCTCCTTTTGTCGAGGCATTTTTCGTTTTATCTGGACGCGCTGATGCGTTTCGCGAGAGCGCCGAGCGCGGCGGCGGCGGCGGCGGCGACAACGGCGTTCGCAGCTCCCGCTGATCCCGTCCTCAGTCTTAGTGGGTTTTTTTTCTTTTCTTTTTCGTTTTTTTCTTTTTAATTTTATTTTATTTTTCTTCTTTTTCTTGCGGCGAGGACGGTGTGTCGTACGCGTTCATCCCGGTTGTGCGTTTGTCTTTCTCGGTCTGCCGTACCTCTTCCGGCCACATAATATGTCCTCGCAGCGTCCAGTAATCTTCAACTCTGTACCGCCTTTGTATTTGCCAAGCAGCCGAACGTCTGTCCAGTGTCTGCCTTCTTGGGAGCTTTGTTAGTTTCCCGTACGTTCTGTGCTGCCCCCCCCCCCTCCACCCGCAGAAGTAGGTCGCTGCTTCAGATGTCAACTGGCCAACCACGAGTGGTGTGGTACTTAATCACAATTTTGTAACAACCATATTTCAAGAAAAAATAAACTATTCCCATGGAGTGACGCGAAATTCACACGCCTAAAAATATGAACTGGTGTTGAAACAATTTGCAATAGTTCATGACGCGGTTTTTAATATCATGTTGTGTTACTTCGAAAATTTGGAATCTCACCATTGTAGAGAAAACTAGTGGAAAAAAAATAAAGGGACAAAAGTCTGCATAGACCTATGTAGGTGCCGAGGTGGGCATAATTTCAATAATACATTGATTTTGTAACGCAAAGTTTACTATTAATTCATAATAATAGCCAACGTAATAAACATTTACCAAAACGTAATTTAATATATTGTAAGCCTTGGAGTTGAAGTAGATTAATACCCGACAGTTTACCATGCGTGTAAATTTTGTGACCACGCCCATTTGAATCGCATCGCATCGCATCGCATCGCATCGCCGGGTTCCGCCGCCGCGACCACGTGGCCACGGCGCGGAGGGGCGCGCGGGGGATTTCCCGCACCCGACCAGCGCGGCCTGTTTTTACGGAGCTCGGGGATCGTTCGCTTCACAAAAAGAGCCCAGGAATTCTCGTGTCCAGCCATGAATAATTCAGTTCAGCCGAGGCGGCGGCGGCGGCGGTCCGCCGGAGGAGGCAGACTTATTTTGTGGAGCGCGTGGTCGTTACTCGATATAGACCACACAGCATCGCCAGGGTCACTTTTTTTTTTCGCGTGGCGCTCGCTCGCTCGCTTGCGCGCTGCGTGCGTAAGTGGTTTGATTGACGCCGCGTGCGCCGCCGCGAAGGAGAAAGTCGGAGCGTCGATAGAGCGCGGGGGCTCCAAAGAAACGAAATCGTGCGACGCGTGGAGACGAAAGGAAAGCTGGCACGAAAACGTGAAGTAAACACGCCATTATCTTCTTCAACTCGCGTAATGTATTCTTGTCTGGGTGGGAAGAATTCGAGGCGGGGGGGGGGGAAGAAATTTTTTACTGCTGCGTGTGTCCTTTAAGATTATCTATTCGAAAATAGTTTGTGTGGAATTTGTGAGATGTTTCAAAATGTCTCGAGGGATCGAAACTCTCGTGAAGGTACAGGGAACTCTTCTTTTACATGCACGTTAATTCAGATGGCAGGTATTCAATGGAGTCAACAAAAAAAAAAAAAAAATTAATACGGCCATTGTTGGAGGTGAACACGTTAGATGACGTTTTCGCAGATGAATTGTGAGCCAAATTGGGCAGTAATTCAACATGCTTCGTGCATCTACGTAGTGAAAGAGGGAGGAGTGGTGCGGGTAGGATCCCGAGATGGTAGCCGCGGGGGTTTGACCCACTTCCCGAGGCAACTCGAGAAGAGCTGCGCTGAAATACCTCGGCGTTTGCGGGGGCGGCCAAGGCCGCAGCGGAGCAGCGCTTCGGAATTAATTAACATATGATTACGGGGGCGGCGAAGTGTCGAGTCGGCGCGCGCGAGACGGGTTAAGACGGGAAGAGGAGGAGGAGAAGCAATGGCTGCGCCGTGGCGAGCACTCGCTCGTTTTGAGTTTTTAATTAATCCGCGCGAGAGACCTTCTGTTGCGGATCCCTGTCGTGCGGCGAGTTTTTTAATTAATTTGGAAAGTTTTTTATGTGGCACGTCGGGCCTTAATTGGCGGCGCCACGCGCCGAGCGGGCCCAGGGTGTGCGGGTGGGAGGGCCGAGGGCTCGTCGCTTTGCCTTCTTCCGCGCTCGCTAGGTTCGCGGGACACGAGGTAGCGGGGGGGGGGGAGATTCGCGGGCGCCGGTCAGATACGATCTGTATTCAGTCAACTGCGTTTTCTAGTTGGATGCCTGTGAGTTCAGGCGTTTAATATTTGCGGAAGTTATTATCCAAGGTTGGCACTTGCGTGTGATCTCACGTTGACAAACATAAATACTTGTATGCAGCTGCAAATTCTAGCATTCATTCAACAAGTTTTATTTTTTATTTTTGCGAATTAGGGACAATGAGCTTGTCGATGTTAAAGGTGGATAAAGGATCATTGAGACTGCACTGACAAATGTTCCCAAAAGGGTGCAGTGCGTATCCAATAGCTTCTTGTGTTGCACATACATGAGACGCTGAAACCAAATGGTAGTAAACAAGAAATTCCTACTTAACCTGATTATGAGTTTGGGTTACGTATGTTTCCAGCGAAATATCTTGGAACACAATTCGCATAACGGTAACCCAATTTTTGAAAGGAGCCAGAAACTCGCTGGAGAATTCGAGCAGCGAGCCAGATGTCTCGAGTCGAATTGCTTGTTGCGCTTAATAAGGCTGGGCCCGGAGGGACTAAAGGAGCAGTTTTCTTGAGACAGCAGCAGCAGCAGCAGCAGCGATTGGCGCAATTGGGAAGGAAAAGCGCTAGAAAAACGAGGAGCGGGAACAAAAGGGAAATCAAGCGGCGGCGGCGGCGGCGGCGGCGGCGGCGGCGGCGCGGCTGGCAGCGTAGCGGCCGCCTCGAGCTGCCTTCCCTCCCCGCGCTCCCGCGCTCGCTGCAAACGGACCGTCGTTCCCTTTCCTGCCGACAGAGCGCAGCGGCGCCGCGTCGAACTCAGCCAAGTGGCTCGAGACGAGAGAAAATCGATTAGCGCACAGGGCAATGGCCTGGATTCGCTCGCTCGGCGCGGCGCGGCGCCGCGCCGTGGCACGCCTCGCCGCGCCACGGAGCAAAGAAAAAAAAAAGGGGGGAGAAAAAAAAGGATCGCTCGGCACGGGGGCCGCGCAAAGAGAAAAAGACAGAGCACGACCCCGCCCCCGTCTCCGGGCGAAAGGGACAGAAGAGGAGACGAAAAGGTCCGCTGCCCCATAATAGCAGTCGTGGGGTGTCAAATGGCGGAACGATGGTCGCGGTCTCCACTTGCGTACACCTTCCTACTTCCAGCCTTCTGCCCGCGCTTCCATCTGCGTTCGGGCGCTCAGGGCTCGCCGCCCCAACACCCTCCCCCCCCACCCCTCCGCCATGCCACGCCCAGCGCCCGATTCCGAATTCCCGCGCAACCCGCCCCCGGCCCGCCGCCAACGCCAATCCTTTTTTT
>BOPP01000069.1:2102868-2120252 GCA_017312745.1 Gryllus bimaculatus | reverse complement strand
GGCGTGCATCCTTGAACCCGCCCGCCCGCCGTAAATTGAGTTCTACGACTTGAAGCGGCGGACGACAAAACAAATCTCTCCCCCGCATCCTGCCCGCTGGAGTGGCGCGGCGTGTAGACGAGGAATTTTTGCTGGCGGAGGGAGAGAGCGGCAAGCTTCAGGGAGAACGAGGAGAGCGCTGTACGATGGGGAGAAGCGGGGAGCGAATACATTACGCGGACATGTGGGAACGTAATTAAAAATGGTTTGTGTTCATTATGTGAACACTGTTTTAAAAACGTGTACAAAATGTGCAGTGGTTGATGAAACAATTTTTGCTCTACGCTATTACTTTATCAATAAGTTTCGAGATATATGCTTTTGTATTTTTATTAATTACTTCTCCTTCGACACTTTCCGAGGACCAAACGTACATCATTAAGGCTTTTAGGATATAACCACCAAGATAAGTTATCTTCTGTGAATACAAAGTTGCGACTAATGTAGTGCCAAGTTCGAAGTTGGAGGGTGGGTGAAAGAGGAAGATGCCTAGAAGTTATGGAAGTTTGAGTCGGTCTTTTAGAATCTTGATTTAATGCGGTGTCGTTGTTTCTGCCTAAGTTAAACATTGTATACAGTTCGGTAAAATTGTTGGCCAGGTGTTTTACAGTCTTCTTGAATTTCTTCAACTAATTCTCACTTTCCTTGGTTGGCGATGAACTAGTGTTCGTGTAGTGTTGATCTGAGGTATTTGTTTTGGGCTGCGCATGCTAGCATTTCATTTCGTATCTAGCATTAGTTTCTATCTCCTCTATTCCCCCTTCGCTGCACTTCTGTGAACTGAGGATGAAGAGAGTCGGTAAATATCACGAAGCATGAACTTTTTCGTTCGGTCGGTCACGGGATGGTGAGAATATAAAAATGTGAGTGTGTCGTGCGACGATGCAGACGGCGCAGCGGTCTAAAATAAGTGCGACGACGTCCTTGGTGCAAGCCTCGACCCGAATGCGGGTGCTCGCTCGCTCGCTCGTTTGTTCGCTCGCATGACTGGCGGCGGGACGCGGGCAGGCGATAAGGCACGCTCGTCAACCGCCCCCAAGCGCCGCGACGTTCCCCGCCCCGCCCTGCCCTGCCCCCGCCACGCCACTCGCGGCACGCGATGCGGGGGCGTGGGGTGTCGCGTCCGCGGGCGGAACGTCGCCGGGTCCTTGCGTCACGAGACGGACGGAAATGCGAAAATCGCGGCGATTGAAGGAGTCGCCGAGAAGGCGAAAGCTTTCCAGCCGCCCACTACTGCGCTTGCGTCATCGACTTTATCGTGCTCTGTACGTGCATTTTCATTGACGTCATGCCTCGGAGTAAAATGAAAGCCAGGTGTTCTAACTTTCCTCGCTTCTGCCAAGCGGTCTTTTGATACGACCTTGGACGAGTTCCCTGATATTTAGAGGCCTCCATAAAACGTCTGTGTCGTTCTGGTGTTCGGCAGATCGGCTAATCGAATGAGAGCTTGTATCGGTTCAAATGTTTTCTCAGTATTTTCAGTCCGCGAATAGTGTATTTTGTTTGTGTAAAAGCATCCTCATCAAAAATATTAATTTTTCATTTAAATCTTCTTTTCTCTATTTTAGCGCATTTATATTTTGTATTTCATTATTAGCTGCCAGTACTATCATACACCACAAATAACATCGCAGTAAATAATGCAGTCACGTAACTGCGCTCCAGGATAATGTACTATATCTTACCATATAATCGGAAATCAATAAACTAAGGAAGAAATGTGAGCTTTAAATTACGGTTTTCAATTACAATCCCGCGCTTTCTCTATCGTTCTGAAATCTCTCAGTGCACGTGTACTTAATTCCAAATGTCTGCGTACTTAGCGCCGGTGGTAGTTATCTTCAATCTCAAGGACGAACTCTTTGGGTTAACGACAAGAGTAAAAACTTTATAACAAGTCGCCTGCCGTTCACAGCAAATTGTAACTTTTTTTGTTTTTGTTTTTATGGATTGAAAAGAATTTTCCATGATCATTGAACGATGTTAATGTGCTCGTAACGCTCGTTCACAAATCGATATTTTCCCATCTTTTATATTTTACTCTCTTTTCCCTTCTGTCACACTTTCTTTCGTAGTAACATAGTCTAAGTAGGTCTTAACCGTCTATTATTGTTTTGTCTCCCTTCTTTTATACTATCCATTCCTGAGCGGAGGCTGAGGAATTCTTTCTTTGGAGTGGTGCGATATAACTTTCCACTTCCGATCCTCTGCGAAGAAGTCCTTGAGCAGCAGGCTCTTGACCGTTGTTTAAACGTCTATATTACGTATTGTGTAGTAATGTCACGCGCAGGTCGTTTAAAATGCCGCGTGTTGCATGTTCACGGAGCAAATATCGTAAAACTTCAGGATGTCGGGAAGCAAGTGTACGTCTGCGATTGGCGTCTGTTGTCACGGAAACCGTACTGCAAACATTTAAAACGGCGCGGCGGGGTCACGTCATTCTGTTGGCAATGCGTGTACAAAGGCACGTTTTCCTTTGAGTCATTGTGCATCCCGGAGGGAAGCCGTGCCGGTGTATCACGTGACCCGGGGCGGAGTTGGGGGTGGGGGCGCCGGAAGTAATGCCGGCGCACCGGAGTAATAGCCCTTTACGAGCGGTGGCGGCGTCGGCGCGGCCGTCTCACCGCCAGCTGACTTCCTCCGCCGCTCGCGGGCCCGTAATGGAAAAATCGATCTCTCTCTCGCGAGGCGCGTCGAGGCAGGCAATGCGGGCGCTGGGGGCGGGGGACCCTGCCCTCCCCCTCCCTGGAGAGGTCTGCCTAACCGAAAGAAATGTTCGTCTCTTTTCGTTTGCGCTTTAAGGTTCCTTTTTTTACGTCATCCGTTTCGTGACATTGGCGTAAGAATTCCGTGTTTTCGACGCGTGCTTGAGATCATGAAAAGTTGGTGAAGTATTTGATTTCACTTAAAGTTCATGGCACGCCATTCCTTAAAATATCGGACTAAAAGATTCTGAGACTAAGCAGGAAGTTCTATCTCTGATTTAAATATAAATAATAGAGGATTTACGACACATACACACCTACGACATATACTACGTTTATAGAGAGACTGCTGTGGAAGAAATTTCTGAGCTGCTTGCAGTAAAGCAATGAATCACCTGTATGTTACACAAGCCCCCCCCCCCTTCCTCTCCCCGTTGCAGATCCAAGGGAGGATCATAGGGACCGTGCCCGTCCCCTCCCCCAAGCCAACATTTTTGTTCTTAACGTGCGCGTAAAAATGTTCTCAATGTTGCTAAGCGTCTGCAGAATGGGCGGGCGGTCCGGCGCGGATCGATACCAGCCCCGTGGTGTTTTAATTGCGCGGGCTGTGGGCGGCCATCGGTCTTCGCCGACGCCCCGTTTGTGTGTTAATGCGGCCGCGAGGGTTGCGCGCGCGAGCTGCGGTGAGAGGGCGATTTTTCATCGCGAGGCGGTGACTTTGCTGGAAGTTTTCTTTTTTTTACCATTCTATTCTTTTTGTCCTCCTTTTTCATCACCGACTCTACATAGTGTTTCCTTGCATTTTTCCCGAGCGTTAATTAGTACGTATTTGTGCCTATCCTCTGTGCCAAGGAAAACATACAAACACGGACGTGAAAATGTGATTGGAGATTGTTTTCGCATACAATCGCTTTACATTTGTTGTGTTCAGGCGTATGATTTTATTCGAATGAATGTGCTGTTGATTTGTGTGCGGTTCTGGTTAGGATGTGAGTGTGTAAACGATGACATTCTAATTATCAAAAGTATTAAGGAGAAAGTGTTTCCCAGTGTTCTTTGTGTTTCTTTCGTAACAAATTTCTTGCAGACGATTGTCATCAAGAAATTATTCAGAGAACCAAGAACTGTTAAATATGTAATCAGAAGAACAGTATATACCAGAATTAACGAAACAATGTCCGGGAAAGCGGTTTGTTATTCTATCATTAGTTTATCAAATTCTTGCTACACTCACTGTTCAGAAAATATTCGTGGCATATATCATTTGGGTGATCCAGGAAGCCAACTTTAAATCGCCTTCAGTAACCAGAGCGGTTGCGGTTGGATTACGAAGTCGCGTTCCGGGAAGGCACACGCATCGGATCTTCCGCACTGCCCTCCTTAGTTGTCGTCCGTGTTTTCCGAGTGCAGAGCCGAGCTTCTTCGAAAAGTGGCCGCTCCCTCCAGAGGTGCCCCGTGGCGAGGCTGCGGGGCCCGGCGCGTGTAGCGCAGGGAGGCAACAGCCGTCACCCGTTTATCGCGTGTAATGTAACGCCGCGACCTGCCTGTCGGCCACCCGGCCACTTTCTCTCAAGGAGCCTTCCGTAATGGGAGATTTATTTACGGCGCGCGTTTATGGCCCGGAGCATAGACGCAAGCTGAGCCCACCGGGCGCGCGCAGCTGTGCGGTGGTGTGCAGGTGCCGGCCCCTCCCCTTCACTCGCCTGTCCCCACCCCTTCCCATTACCCGTACGTCCCCTCCCCTCCCCGTCCCCTCGCCCCACGTCCCCTCCCCTTCCCAGCCCTTCTTTCCTGCCCTCTCCTTTCCCCTTCACCCCTTCATCTCCTCCCTTTCCTTCCCACTATTTTCCGTTACGTTCCTCCGTCCATCTTCGACGTTCCCCTCCCCACTCCTCGGCTCGCTAGCCTCTGATTCGTCACGTGATGACTAATTGAATACTTTATTTCAGAAACCCGTCAAACGCCAAAATCTAAAACACGCATTAGCGGCGGATTATTGTTCCAAGAGGATAGACTCATGTGTTGTGTATGTTCTTATGAAAAATATTCATTCATCTACTCTTTAATAAAAACACATATTTTGAAAGCAGATAAATTGGGAAACGTTTTCCAATTTTCTCGAAGTAAGGAATGTTGCCGGATTTCTGGAATAAACGATTCAATTATTCATTCTACAACGCAATGAATCCCTATGTTGCCAGCAGTGACGCAAGGACTTTCGCAGCCTTCGTCCGCTTCAAGTAAATTGCCTTCGCCAGCACTCACGTTCATTGCAACCTACCATCGGTTTTCACTTTTGTGGTGACAATCGAGGCGACTGGTCTCTGTAGTACCGCACTGATCGATGCGCCATCAATATGCGGGATCTCGCTGTTGTACGCGATCGGCTGGCGGCTAACTGTGGCCGGCTGTACACGAGTGTGCGTGGCAATACGAGCAATCGTGGCTTTGCGTATCCATAAATACATGATAACCTTACTTTAAGCACATACATAGAGTGAGACATTGGATTGACTTTACTGACCGATTTCTATTTGTTTTCCTCTCTACTTTGTACATGATATTCATCTTCTTAAATAATTCACTGCAATGTTATTGCATAAAATGTCCAATTGAAATTTCCTTCACAAATGACGTACATTTGCAGTATATAATTTTAAATGCAATTACACGACATTTAAACAGTCAAACGAGTATATTCTGCCAGATGTAAAGTAGTAATTGATTAAGAGATTTCAGACAAATGCATCGCATGGGCTTTCAGCGACACGCCCAGGCACATTCTTCTTTAATTTCGTGAGCATTGAAGTTGATACGTTATTTCAAGGACGATTAAAATGATGCGTGTGTGAAGTTCAGAGAATTGAATAGATGGTTCGTTCTCACAGATGTCCTTGCATATAATTTCACTCTGATCAGTTTTAGAAGGGTTGTACCGTATACGTAGATTTCTTTCATGGATGCAATAACGAAAATTGCGTTCATGGAATTATTTTGGATGAATCGTTCCATGTGTTAACAAATGTGATTGCTATTATTGATTGAAGAATATGTGATTGTATTAGAACATTGGTATAAGAGTTGCATTGGTATAAGGGTTGTATTGGTATATAGGTCTGGGGGATGTATTACTGAGGAATAGGATACATCAGTTTCAATGAAGGCGTATTAGACGTTTTGACTACCTCGTTCTGGTGTATCACCCTCAGAAATGAAGCGAAGAGAAACTCGAAACATGGCGTCTTGCGCGGATGACGAAAAATTTAAGTGTATGGTTATAACGCAGAAAGTAAAGATATTGCGCCGCTATTTTTGGTATTTGCTTGTTTGACCATTTTTTTTACACTTGTTAAGTTGCATTTTGCGGTCTATTCGCCTGACATTTTTCGATGTACGCCGATAAAAAAATTAAAAATGTTATAACGCTATCAACTTTAGCGAAAATGTCTTATAGAAGGAAAAATACGTTTTTTGCAATCATTTAGACTGCATTTATTTGTTACCTATGTACATTTACGATTGTATAAATTAGATTTCATTGAACAAAGAAATTGCCGAAAGTTTGCCTGAAAAGCAATCATTTTCAAACTTGTTTGCCACCCCTTCTCCGCTGTTGTCCACATCGGATGGTGACCCTTCTGGAAAGCATTTTCTTTTCTGTCTTGATACATAAATGGTAACAGTAAAATTCGACAGCAGGTTCCTTTTTAGGGAGATTTTTTAACTGCACAAAAATCACTTGGCAACGTTGTCCCGCAATCCAGGGATGCTGTTTCATTCATATCGAGTGCTTGGAAAGGCGACGAACAGCGCTCGCTCTGCGCCCTGTAGGTGGATATTTGAACGATCTCAACAGTTCGCCGCGCCACCGCTAGATCGCAGGGCTCAAAACAGCTCGTTGGAGAGAATGGGCCGCCGTGAACTCCGTTCACGTCAAACGCCAGTGGCACTACAGCAGTGCCTGTTTTATTAATTTCCTGTGTTGTTTAATTTTTATTCTCACCGTCACGTCTTTGTCTTGGCAGCAATCGAATATGCGTGACGAGGCACGGACGCGTGTTTATCAATCATTCGACCTACTACGACGCTGTGGAAACTTCTTATGACTCACGTTTATTGTCCTGTCCTGAATACGCTTCATGAATTCTCGGAGTGTGCTTGTTGTCGTCGACCCTTGTTCTGTCATGGATGACCCATCGAATATGTTTGCGGATTGCTGTGTCCTATCTAAACATGGTGCTGGATGATAAATTGGAATTTTTGTTGGTAGTTTCGAGGATATTTGGACACTTTAAATTTGTATGTGATTCTCCTGTACATTCAACCGGTACTGGGTAGTGACAATGTCTCCTTAGCCAACTGTCCACAGACATAGTTGCCGTAGTATTGAGCATGAAAATCTTATCCTTCAGGATTCTTCTATTTATACTTGCTGTAGTGACACGTCAAGATTGGCGGATCTATAGCTGTGTGGTCTGCACTAATGTAAACATTTCAGTAAGTACAAGACGATCTGTCATATAGACTGAAATAATACCACATGTTCAGTTTTCTTGGGCTTATCACTTTCTACTTCTTGGATCAATAACATACCAAAGAGCAGTGCAGTGGTGAAAGGTGATATATGGGTTACCTATTACTTAACATAATACTGGGTGCAGATGGCTTCTGATTGCTTGTTTATTAGCAACTCATCTCCCAGTGATTTGGCAAATCGGAGACGCCGCACTGCCAGCGCGCCTGCGTCTCTTACCGCCGCCGCCGCCGCCGCCGCCTGAGCTCTTTCGCAGGCGACCTTGGGCCGCGGCGCGGCGCGTGTTTCCATGCTTTCGCAAGCTGGAGAGCCGTGTGCCGCCCCGCCGAAGCGGCCTTTAACTTGGCTGTTCGGAGGTTTTCTGAGGGGAAAGTGGCTGCTGCCGCTGCCGTGCGAGCAAAACGGACGGCTCGGCTCACCTCGCCTCGTAGCCATTAGCCGGGCGGGCGGACGGGCGAGCGAACCAGCCTGCGGCTAGGCGTTCAATGGGCCGTAAAGTCTTTGGCGCGTTTGGAAACAAAGGGAAGGCGGCGGCGGCGGCGGCGGCGGAGGTGCAAGCAGAGAGGTTATTTACAGACGCCAAGGGAAACGGGGTGGGGGTGAGGCAGGTGGGGCCGAATTGGAAATTCCGTTTGGGAGGGCCCGCGGGTCGCTCACTCGCTTTTGTCCGTCGTGGCTGGCGCTGGCCCAGCCCAGAGGGGGCGGCGGCGTCGTGGTCACCGCGCTGGCTCGCGGTTTTGGGCCTAAGCCCTGGCGCGCTCACTTGGACTTGGATTTTACTTGCGGGATTTTCCCGGAACTGCTTAATGCGAATACCGATGGCCCAACGCCACCCCGTCTAGTTTGCGACAACAAAAAATATCTTACGTTTCCGTTAGTAGTTTTTATTACATCGCCTGATTGATTTCTCATTCTATATGGAGTGCATTTAACTCTGTGTATTTACTGAGGAATCCCAAGAATTTTGTGTCATTTGAGTACGTTGTTGCATGGCTGTTTATACACTGTATCATTAGTTGTTTTTTTCTTTTCTCAAAGGATGTATAGAACTTTGTTAGCGTCACTAAAGATTTTATACTTGTACATGGGAATCACATCTATTACCCGCAATTAACACACAGAAGTGAAACCGTAATATTCTGAAAAATAAATCAGTTTTTTCCCACAACCTCGAGCTACAGCTTCTCATTTGTCATAGGCGAAGTATCCAAGCGTGCTGAGCACTGCAATAGCCTGTGAAAGACGGCGGGGAGTGTCCACAGCGCGTGGGTGGGCGAGCGGCGCAGCGGGGTCGTTGTCTGCGCGGCGAGACGGAAGTGCACAACGGTTTCACTTGGCTGTCCGGGGGGAGGGGAGGGGCGGAGGGGGAGCGATGGGAATGCGGGGGGAGGGCTGGCGTTCGTGCCGAGTCGATTACGGTGGCTTGGCTCGGGGTGGCGCGTGCCGCACTCGGTGTGCCTCGTTTCGCCGCTGGGCGCCTCCAAGGTCACGCCGCGCTGCTCGCTCTGGCACCCGCGCTCGCGTAATGCGCGCCGCGCCGCTTTCTTTTTGTTCGAATCCTAGTGCAAACGCGCCATCTGCGGGCCAACTGAGCGGCAGTTGCCATGTACCATTTTCCGGTTCGGCGCGCCCCGTCCGGTGTGATTTGTTGGTCTATTAACGTGGACCTTGAAGTGACCGGTCTTTTTTATGCCGCCACGCTCGTTACGCAAAATGGGTGCCTGCTTATCAAGCGTGCCTCTTCGACATGGGGTTTTATTTTCGTTGCTTCAATTCGACATGCGGAATGCGTTTTAATGCATTCTGGAAGTTGCGGGGATATTTTCCGTGTTATCGAGCATGTGTCATTTCCGATACTTCAGTTTGCTGTACCTGAAACAATCGTTGCCCAACCCTTTGTTTCGCGATCGCATTCTGCTCGCCGCCGCGTACTTGCACGTGCACGCGAGCCGCCGCCCGCCACCGCTCCTTTGTGTGGCGCCCTCGCTCGCCACGTGGCTCGCGCGGGCCGCTCCGCGACGAACTGCCTCGCGATGCCTTTGCCGCGCTTTGCGGAAGCGTTAATCGTGATTGATCGCTTCCCGTGTTGGGTGTTTTGATGCCCTATCTCTCATGCCCGGGCGGGCGCAATTGGCGAGCGCGTCGCGTAAATCTTCATTACCGGGGCGAGCCGCTTCGCCCGGTCGGGGTGGCGAGGTCGCGAATCGATTCGCGGGCGCGGACAGTGCTTGCGTGCCGACGCCACGGCGAATTGTCTTTCCGGGGAAAGGTAATTTCCCGTTGTGGGGAAATGGCGGCGGACGATAACCCCCTTCCCCTTTTTAATTATGAATACGCCGTGGTAGATTGTGTGAAGTTGCTGGTTATTGGGGCTGACGTTTGTTGATTATTCTACATTTCATACGTGACTTTAAAACGTCCAATTTTTTGGTCTGGTTGTCTCATTGGTGCTTGACGCGTTGTTAGTTTTTGAAGGACAAATACTTTCGCGGCGTTCAACAGCGTAACGTAAGAGAAGTTTCGTTTTTCTCCTCAACCTCTACCTCGGGCGACCTTGGACGGGAGCTGCCATCTTTAACTGCCAGTCGGCGCGCGCGGCTGGGACGGAGGGAGCCGGCCATTTCGTGCTGCCACATGGCGCGGGTGGAGTGGGAGGGGAGGGAGGACGGGCTGGGGAGCAACGTCGCCTGGGCGTGCGTGCGTGCGTGCGGCTGCGTGCAACACCTGCAGGGCGAAGGGGAGCGAGGCTTGTGCCTTGACGCGGCGGTTCCTACCTGTCTGGGTCGCCCCTCTTGTCTTTCATTCTCTGCCTCGTTTTTCCTCCCCCTAATGGAAGGGGGGCCGATTCCTCGTTTGGAAAGAGGACGGACGGGACCTTCAGGCCGGGTCACCCCTGGCATCTCGGTGGCGGACTTGGGCGCCCACGCATTTTCGTCCCCGTTTGTTTTCTTTACAAAATCCGCCACACGTTGTCATGTGGTATTGAAAATGAATTGCACTAGTTTTCGATCTTAGTCATTCGCGTTCATATCCTTGATGCCATTTGTACCGTGTCGGGAAGTAGGCTGTGCCATCCCCCGAGCTGTAGCTTTTCCATCTGTACCTTCGTTTGCAACGAAATATTTCGCCTTTGGCGCCCCGTCAACTTTTTCTGAAGATATAGATTGATAGACGCTGCACAAACTGCTTGGGAACAGTTTCATAAAAGTCGAGTGTTCCACTTTCGTAATGACAACAACGGAAAACAAATAATCTGTTGCCTCAGATAGGCGCCCAGCTTTCCGTTATTATTGCTCTTTTCCTTGAATGAGATTGATTCATTACCAAATCCTGAAATATTTTTTGTAACAAAAAAATGTATATATTCATGCTATGCCGGGAGTCGTATGACGGGTAATTTCATGTAAGAATTCTTGCGTTGAATATGCAAATTGTAGATCATAAGGAAGTCATTTTAAAAAAAATTTACGGAAAATTTGTTGGCATTGTTTTGAGCTTCGAGTCCTAATTGATGTGGGTAAATTGGAACTTCCTTCTTCGAAAGAATTAAGTGTTCCTAGTTTATCTGTGTACCGTGATACCCTCGCGTGAAGGGGGCCATACGAGCGATTCCAAAGTCTTCGACACCCATCGCGTTTGCCTTTGCCTTTGCCTTTGCCGTAACGGGCCTCGCGTCACGTTCGGCTCGGATGGTCGGGAGCACGAACTCGAACGGCGTCGATAAGCCACGGCCACCTTGTGTGTGTTTGTGTGCGTGTGTGTGTGTGTAAGAACCTGGGTTCGGGCCCGCTGCCGCCGACCGCTCGGTGTCTGAAGGCGCTCTTTCCGCGCGGAGGCGTGTGAGCTTTTGCGCGGGGGGGGGGGCGCGATAGGCGCCGCGTGTTTGTCTAAAGCGCGCGCCGTCGATAACTCGCCATCGCAGGTCGCGCGGGACTTCCGCGGAAAAGAAAGGGGCCGCGCCTGGCTGGGCCTGGCTTTCCTATCGAAAGCTTGCCTGAGAAAATAAAGCCTTACTGCACCTGTCATTACACGGTGACATATCTTCGCCTCCCACCCGCCCCACCACACACGAAAACAAGTGGGGCAAAAAACATCTGAAACAGTCATGTTTTAGTAGAGTGCATATATTGATTGGATATTGGTAATTTTATTAACTAAAAAATCTTATTGGATAGTTCTACTAAGTCGCCGTTAAATAGAGTAAGAACCTTTTATGATCGATGCATTACTTAAACTGCTTCCAACACGATGACATTATTTTTGTAAAATTACAATTAGTTTTAGAAGTCATATTCTTTTATCTGCTATTTGTGAGTTTGCGAACTACAGGTAGCGCGTGACCTTTTTGACTATGTATGGGTTTTTCCGTCATGGTATCAACCTGGCAGGAGAGTTTTTTTTTATTATTGTTTCTTCTAACACTATTATTACTGGGAAAACGATGCTAGTGGGCAGCGTGGTAAATGCGAGAGTCGCAGTCCCTGGCATTTTCCCGTATCTCATTCCCCTGAGCCTAACGAGTCGCTAGAAGGTTTGGACACACATGGGAGTTCGGGACATAATGGAGTATTGTATACACAAGGTTGCTCTCCACGCGATCGAGAGGGAATCATTTTCGGCATTATTTGAGTTTTCTCTTTATTAATTTAAATTTTAACGTATAATAAGTAACTCGAAAAACTAATAAACCTGAATGTATGATTTGACAAATAAATTCCAGAATAAACTAAAATGAATTACTTCAGTGAAAAACTGAATCTAATCTATTGAATTTAGTGATGACTACAGTAAAAAGAAAAGTTTAAAAACTGAAATTAACATATCTTTTGTGAAAACAAGCCACGATGGAATATTTACACTTTTAACTACGTAAATTCTGATTGACGCGAAAGAGCTACTAAAGACCGCGCTTTGAATGGAGGGAGGAAGGGAGGGAGGGGGCATGTGCGGGGCACCTCGAGCGCCGCAGTCCCCGTTTCGCCGCCATCGGGGTCGGTGAAACTTGGCGAAGCCGTTGCGCTTCTTTAATTGCGCGGCTTCTTCTGGCTCTCCCCCCCCTCTTCGCCCTGTGCGCCCGCGTGCCGTCGCCGCCACACACAACCACACGTCACCCGTACCAGCGCCCACCACCACCGCCACCATCATCATCATCACCACCGCCGCCGCCGCCACCGCGATTATGGCGCCGTGTCCGCCGCTCGCTCGTTATCGCGGCGGTGGAACGAGAGTTAAAGAAATTGACCCAGAGATCTGGATGTGTGTTTGTGGCTTTTCGGTCGGCCGGTTGAGAAATGGAATCTAACGTCATTGACGGGAAAAGAGGTTGGTGTTTATGGCGGTGCCTCTTCGCTAGCCCTCTAGGCCACCGGTTACTGACTGTATACGTGTTGGAGTTAAATCTAATCTTATCGGGGTCCGGGTGATTGAGTGGGAATGTTATTGCGAGATTAACGCGCGTATTATTTATGTACTACTTTGCATCCACCGCTGATTGAGAGAATAAAAAAAACGGCTTATTTTACTTTACATCATGCTTAAAGATATTTATAATAATTTCTCAATCACGTAGTTCATGTTTGTGTAATGAATGTTTAGTATGTACACGTCGCCTCTTCTCTTAACGGAAAACAGTAATGTTACGGAAGGTCATGTGAATAGAGTCGCAGGAAATGACAGGGTCTGTGAAAGCACTCTCACAGCTATGTTCACTAAGCATTTCCCATCGGACATTGTTGTTGTGCAGTGGGTAGTGCCACAGGGAACTGAGAGCTCTCCTTTATCGTCTTGTTACCGGGCGTCTAATGCCACTCCATGTGAAATTTCTTGCAAAACACTGTCAACGTTTCGCAAGGAATTTCCGCTTGTAGATCTTTCTTTTCGCTTCGTGTTGTTCTTGAAATTCCTTCAAGATTCATAAGGATTTTTGTCATTTAAAATTGATTAGTAATGGCGAATTGCATCAGATCATTTGACAGCTTAAAATGCGTACTTAAGATTAGATATCTATACACACTAGGCAATTAATAGAAATGATGTTCTTCAATATTTATCTTTAGATTTGCCAGTTCCATGACGTGTAGGCAGAGATGAGTGGTGTAAGTAGTTCTTGCCCTACATGTAGTTACTTGTCATTTCTTAATTCTCTAGAATGGTGT
This sequence comes from Gryllus bimaculatus, assembly GCA_017312745.1. NCBI lineage: Eukaryota > Metazoa > Arthropoda > Insecta > Orthoptera > Gryllidae > Gryllus > Gryllus bimaculatus. The sequence goes on along the minus strand of BOPP01000069.1, from coordinate 2,106,819 downwards.
ATCTCAGGAATTACTGCTGCGTTGACAAATCCGGGTCGACCTTTTATCCCGGATCCTGATTCTAGAATGCTTGAAAAGAATATCCTTTAACTGAGAAGTTGTTAAAGTAATTGTTTGTTTTTTTTTCACCAACCTCGGGAGGAGATACATCCTCTCAGATTCTCGAAAAGTTCGAAAATATAAAGAAGAGAACAAATCAGAGGAATATATTGAGGGAAGGGAGAATTACGTATTTACTTCTAACAGAATAAATATGGAAAGTAAATTCGGAATCCATTCCTTGTATTATCCTAAGAAGTAAAACGCAAACTGTTCTTTCAGTGTTCCGAATAAATATTATCATAATTGACTTGATGATTGTTTTTGTCATGTAATTTATATTCCGATTTAAAGTCAGGAGCAGGTAGTGGTAGTTCAAGGTCACGAGAAGCAAGGAGAGGGGCATGTCATTCAATCAGCTCCATTACCAAAAATGTAAGTCGCAACGAAGCTCGTCACCTTGAAGTGCCAGTCCTGTTTAAATTGGAGAATAGCTTAATTTTTGAACAATGAAATTAAACCACAATTTTACCCGATCGTAACGTCTTTGTTTCATTTTCTTTATTATGATTAACTGTTTCTCTCGTGGAAGTGTAGGTGAGGGAGTGGGGTGGCTGTTGTTGGGCAACGAGGGCCGTGGGCGCCTCCCACTCTGGATGCCTAGCGCACCGGGCGTGTTTGGCCCGCAGCCCGGCCCCCCTTGCCCCCCACGCCCCCCTCGGTCGCCTGGCCCGCGGCGGAGGCTCGTCAGGTGGGCATGGGGGAGCTGGCTGACGCACGCCTTTGGAATCCTGGGGCTGCGAATTTAGAAGTCGAACCAGGCGGATACGACGGCACTCCCCCACTCCCTCGTGTGGGTTACGTGGGCGAAAATGTTTGATGGGGGTCTGCGGTAGTCGGAAGCGCACTGACGCTTGCGCGGTAGTTGAAGGTAAAATTTCGCGATTGGAAATTGAATTTTCGAAGTGTCTTTCGTCCATGAGATTCGCTTTTTCAGGAAGGGAAAGTAGCCACTGTCGGCCTGATAGTTGAAGATACGATTCAATAGTTTATAACTCAGAATTTGGTAGCTTGATGAGAAGCATCTTAAGAATATATACTACTGAATACTAGAAAACAAATGGGAGTGGAGATGTGTCGCTTGGGAAATGTGTTCGAGGAATAATCGCTGCGATGGCAAACACCTTCCTCCCGTTCTGCCTACGGACGTATCTTCCAGATTCTGTGCGCGAGTAGGTTTTCACAATCGGGTTGAATGTCGCAAAGCAAACTTGACATTTGATCATCCGCCAATGTGCTCCTCTTTTACAAGGTGGCGTAAGGAGGGGGGGGTGACGGGCACTTCGTGCCGTGCGCTGATTAGCACTTCTGCCGCTGCTGTCAGGGAGCTGGGCGTACGTTCATCTTTTCACACGCCGTGCTCCTCATGGCGCAAACGTTCTCGTCTGTCACCTCAACACGGCTTTCGGAGACTGAGAAATTTACTGTGCTCGGCCAGAGTCCAAGTGATGGCGGTTTTGTAAAGCTTGTCTAAAATTAACAAGCGACCTTTTTATTGCGGTTGGAAATAATAGTTCGTTCTGGCAAATTGACACGTGCGGTTCGCAGTTTCCGGGCGTCGGTAGATGCATTGTTAGTACGTTTTGCAACACTTACGTTAGAGCGGCGGATGACGTCGACTTATTCATAGGTTGCTCAGTTCGAAAAAACAGTATGTTCAGTGCTGGGTAAACAACGTGATGTAATTCTCTAGAGGAATATCGAGCACTGTGCAGGCAAAGATTGCGTAGCGATCCTAGTATTCCTTAAGCTGCATAAACGAGGACTATGTGCTTCCTCTAGAGGCTTGTCACACTGGTATTATAATGTGTAGTTAGTTGCGTGGTTATTGTGGTAAGTAATGTAATAAGTAATGACTAAGTTGGACGAACTGCTCAACACAGTTGCGGAAATTTTACAAAACGTTACTGTTTTATTTTTCAAGCCTCTATCTAAATATTAAGTGTAATCTGGAAGTCCAATTTATCTTCTGAAGATAGTTTGTGCGGAATGACAAAAAAGTGTGTGCTCAATATACTTGGAGCGTCCACTTTTACGCCCGCCAGCTCCAAAATAACGAGAAGTGCCACCGGGAAGGTCAAGGAACGGGCATGCACCGAACAAGGAAAGCGGTGGCATGCAATATATTGAGTCTTCGTGACGATCTCGCCTTGAGCTCAGTGGCGCGTTTCGCCATGGCGACGTAGTATCTCAATACCATCGCTCGCGGTATTCAGCAGCTTCGCCAACTCACGCGGGAGGCGATTCCCCAGCCGTGTCGGCGGCTGCTGCTCACCGCACCGCGGAGCCAGAGCGCGTTCACAAAGAGATGGAGAAGGAGCGAGAGCGCCGGAATGTTGCAGTGGCAGCAGCAGCAGCAGCAGCAGCAGCGGCGGCGGAGGCGGCGGCGGCAGCTCGCCCTCCTCCCGCTTTTGCTTTCTTTCTCACTCGCTCCCCATCTCTGTCCTTCGCTCTCCGACGAGGGCCTCGGCGGTAGCGGGCTTGGTCGACCGAGTGAGTGAGTGAGCGAGGGGCGGCAATCTGTTCTGCGATAGGGATCGGGCGCGGTGCGGTGCCGCTGGGGTGGGCGGGGCAGAGGAGCGGGCGCGGGGGGCGGCGGTGAACGGCGGCGCAGCGGCGGCGGGTAGGCAGTCACTTGTTTTCGCCGTGGCTTGCTGCTTCCTCTCGGGGCGCGCCGGCCGCGGGTCGGGTGGGCGGGCCAGGCAGGCCGGTTTACGGTGCAAGACACGCGCGTGTGTCGGCGAGGAGCTGGGGGGGAGGGAGGGATCGTGTATAATGGCGCTCCCTTCCCCACCCCGCCCCGCTCCGCTGCGCGTCGTCTCGGCGCACCCCTCCCTGCGCCGGCGTGACACGACGGGCGGGCGGGGGGAATCGTTAATGCGCGCGGGAGAGAACGAGGTTCGATCCATTCTTAACGCCGAGCGCTCCACACATTCGGCCATTGTTTACTGCTTGTTTGGATGCAGGTTGCCGTGTTGAGCGTGAGGATCGGAGTGTAATGTCAATCTAGTTCGTGCGTAGAGTATGCAGCCGTTCGCATGATGGAAGTGAATTCTTACTTTCTGTTTCCTGTACGCGTTTAAAATGGGACGTTGCGTGTCTCTTCTGGAGCCGTAACGGCTCTTTTCTCGTTAGCAGAATTTTCCTTCTTCACTAGGAGGTGGACTGAGTGAGCGTGAGAGGATTGCGAGAGAAGCAGACGGCTTGCTGTGAAAAGAATGCCTTGAAAAGATGTCGCATAAAGAAAGCCTTTGAAGAATTGCATTGCTGGGGACGAAATAGTCCCGTACCAAATTTTGATAAAAGTGTTGAGATATTTCCTTTTTAAAACAGCCCTCTGCCTTCGGGTTTCTTTGGAACTTATATTAAATTGTTGCGCCAAATAGAGAAATGCAGCAACATTTATTTAATATTTCGTATAGTTACAGAAAAGACACAAAACTATCTGGTGCCGAATCGTTATGTAGTACTTTAGTTTTCTTTCGTGTTATTTATCGGAATAGAATCTTGCGAAAGAAACTGTTTTTTAGGGAAGCAAATTTTACGTGAGAAGTAGTAGGAAGAAGTGTAACCAGATGGCTTGGAGTGCGTTTTAAGGAAGAACGCATTTTGGGCGGCGCCCACGCGGTGCAGCTCGTTGCACGCGGCTGCAGCGGCGGTCGGCCAGGGAGCATTCACGTCCTCCCCGCGCGGCCATTGTTATGCGGAGCTGAGCGAGGGGGGCGGGGCGGGGCGGAGAGGAGGGCCTCCAGACGGACCAGCTGAGGGAGCTGGCCCGGCCTGGGGCGGGCCTGGGCCCGGCGGGGGCGCGGGGTCCCCTAGCCGCTTGCACCACGCCACCGCCCGCGCCGC